>JWHW01026112.1:2909-19651 GCA_000931545.1 Papilio glaucus
TTGCTTGTTTGCCACCGTCTTCCATAAAAATACCCCTTAACGACTGGACCGATTTCGATAAGTTTTCAGGAAATCTTCAGCTTCGCCTGGCGGGCGATCGGATCAATATAATTAATGCTACCCGGGCAAAGCACGACGGGTCACTTTATAAACAAAAATACAACAGAATACATGGAAACCCGAATCAATTACCAGATTAACAAACTAAATCACACATCAATCAGCTATAATTGATTTAACTATTCGTAATGTGGGAAAAGAAAACACTAAAGCACAAAATATTTGATATACGTCATATCTCTTGACTCTTGATAAATTATTTATGACAAGAGTGCGTCGATGCGTCACGGCTCGCCGATCGGAAACCGATATCGAAGACTGACGTTTAGCTCGACAATCACTGCTCTTTTAACTGACCAATAGAATTGTAAATCTGAATAGCTAGAGAAAAGGTAATAATCGTGAGTTAGTAACGATTTCGCCATGCAATAATACTAATAAATAAGCCTCTTTTTAGTATGTTTCGGGAACATTGTTTCCCCACTACAGGGACACAGACCTCCTCTCCGGGAGAGGGAACTTTCAAATTAAAAAGTATAATAGTAACCAAATTTAGTGCAAACTGTATGATATATACTCGAAATAAATTTATATATAAAAGAATTCCTCGTATCGAATTATATGGAATCAGGATAAGGAGGGTATGATTAAACCAGTCTCTTGTGTGTTTATGGATTGTTATTACATCTTATTATAAAAATGTATGAATCTGAACACAAACATTATCTAACATTAAAACTGAATCTACGGTTGGTTGCGGACCATTGCCTTTGACTAATAGTACAATTTAGCTTGCGGTTTAACTGGCCTTACGGAGGTCGGAAAGGTAAAGCAAGAACGACTGAAATAATTACACCATTAATTGTTAAATGAAATGGCGAAGGGAATTATTTATTTTTTATTTATAGTAATGGATTTTAAAATTCGTGTATTTGCTTATACTGTGGAAGCATAGAAATCACCGCAAAAGTACAAGAACAAACATTTTTAGAAACAAACATAAACTATCTTTGCAAAACATTACACAATTATTTAACTCGAAAAGGACTCTGGTAAATAGTGAAATAAACTTTTACCGATTATGCATATTTTTAACTTCGAAAGTTTGTATGTATGGATATTTGTTACTCTTTCACACAAAAAAGGCTGAAAGGACCTGGATAAAATTTGTCACAGAGAAAGATTATAGTATGGAATATATATAGGCACTTTTTCATCCCGAAAAAATGTACCGTTCCCTTGGGACACATTTCTTTTTGTTTTTTACAGGTGCATATGAACGTCCATATATAAAAGGCGATGTGTGTATGTATGTATGTTCTTTATAGATTCCGAAACATCTACCCGGGCGAAGCCGAGGCGGATCACTAGCTACACTATACATAATTATATATTTATCAAAACTTAATATTAAAAACAACCGCATCCGAAAAGCATATATTGTGTGTAGAAGAAGAGAGAGAAGACGGGCATCATCAGTGATAATTGTGTTAATATAATGTTTTTTAAACTGGCTAGAAAGAATAAACGGGAATGTATGTATGTAAATCTTTACATATGTATGTAAATAATAAAGATCCTCTTTAGAGAGAGAAATTACGACCGAGACATAACATATTTAATCTTATGTACATAATATAAACATATTACCAATAAACAAATTTATTACGCTGTAAACATGAGTCAGTAACTGAGCAAGACGGTATTTGAAAACCAGAGGCAAAATAATTCCATTAGGCGGTAAGGGCACGCCGACTTAGTCAATTAAACAGATCAGTCTAAAGTAGATTGTAGCCTACCGAGACATACCAGCTCGATCCCAACCATTTGTCTTTGAAAATTGCAGACGAAATGAATCACGATTTCAATTCACAAAGAACCTGCCGTTAATTTAATCGACACCTCTAAATTAATCAAAATTCTTTTGTAACAGAGTTTGATGCTATTCTAAAGTCCAAGATGACCAAGCAAGCAATGCGGCTGGTCTACTCATTACAAGTTCAAATAATCCATATTTGTGAAGAGGTAGTTTTATGATTTTGCTTTATGAATAACATGACACGCGAAGATTCAGTAATAACCTCTCTGAACCGTGAATTTTCACCAATGAGAAATTATATTATAAAAAATGTAATTAAAACATTATAAAGAAATATCAACCATACCGAAGAAGTAAAACGACCGCGTTACGTAGTTGCCATAAAATATAAGGTATGCCAAGGTACGTGAAACACTTCAATTTATTAGTATTACAATTTTAATATAACACTTCGTCTTGTCAGCTGGCTTCTCGGGTCGTATTAAGGCTGTATTCGCTGGTAGGCGTGCGTGAAGAACATTTATTTGTGACAACCGTACAATGAAACGTAAGTGCTCGTTTAACGAAATGGCTGAGTATTACTTTAATGTTGTCTGAATTGTTTGCGTTTTGACATCGCTCCACGGTCTCCACATTACTCTGTAATATACGGGATGGATAAGCGAAAGCAATATACTTTTATCAGTTTATTCCCTCCTCTGTCCGTTAAAACTAGCCAACGCATATGCAACTCATTAGCTTGTTGCAGATGCCTATGGGTGGCGGTTACTTTATATCGAGTGAACCGCTTGCTCGTTTGTCACCTTCATTTACAAAAAAAATATAAAGAAAAACATTGGTAAGAAACAGACATAAGACAGAACTTATCAGTTGCTAAGCAAATACAAGTCATATAAGAGACTCGCCTGTCTCCACTTAGCCTCGTTTCGGTCACTCGACTATTGTACGTAGTATGTGAAGTGAGTGTCTAGTTAATGCCTACACAAAGTCGCGGATGTAATTTGAAAAAGTATGCGTAGTTTTTGTTTATGTTTACTTTTGAGGGAAGGCACCGTACTTTTATAAAGAGTTTTTTTTTACCGAGAAATGTAACGCACGAGCTATTAAACATTCATTCGTCAAATCCACTTGATAACACTGTAATTATATAGTTATCGCGAAATACTTACATCTAGGTTGAATGAAAGAAATTTTGGGACAAACAAAATTATAAATTGTTTTTTTTACAAGATGCCAATTATAAATTGTTTTTTTACAAGATGCTAATTATGTCGCGTCATCAGGACCGCCCCCTCAAATTAATTCCAAATAACTATACGACGAAATAACGAGGTATATAAAAGCTAAAACGATATTTTTATTTATATGTATATCACCAAAATTGGCTACTACAGCCACTTTCGAGCGTGCCATCAACGCTCCACAAATTAAGGGATAATAGAAGCAGTGGCCGTAGCCGAAGTCATGAATGACATTATTATAAAATAAGTATCATTAACAATCTAGATTCTAGCTAAGCCAACAAATCACTACACACTTAGTGCAATAGGATGTGACGATGACCTTTCATTCTGCCGGAAAAGGATATCCAAGCCCCGGCATCGATGTTCAATTGTTATATTTACTACTACTACTTTAAAAATAGAAGATCAACTTTTTTAATACTGTATCTAATATAATTTTTGTATAGTCTGTTTAAGATAGTATGTTATTAGTTAAAGTAAGTAATTGTTAAATCTCTATAGGCTTAGATAATCGCTTAAAATAATAGTTTATACATTCCCAAGAATGTCTGACATATAAGTGAAGATTGTTGGCTCAGGTTATTGTAGTATTTTTTTCGAAGCAGAAAAAAACAAATTTAAATATCAAAAGACAATTGTTGATAAGTATTTGATTTTCAAAAGAAGCAGATAAAAATGGTAAATGGCGAACTATAGAAGAATTAAGGAATCAGAAGCAGAAAGAACAGCGAATTAAAAAAAAAGTCTGAGATACACTTTCCAACAATATTCAATCTTATAATTCATTCAAACCCAATACTAGATATACAAAACGCTGTTTTCCAATCGCTTACAGCATATGCGATCATTTATTTACTACATACAACCGCTGCCAGCCGTCCTTATATCATCGATCTCCTTGAAGGAGACGTCACTACTTCTATATTTTGTTCCACATCAAGATGGAATTTTTGTAAACAATGGTTTATGTTAAAATTCGTAAATTTCAATACATTTTCGAAAAGAAAACTATTTATCAGACAATCGAATAACATTAGCTATCTATATACAATTTCACTTCACTTTAACGATTTCTCGCCAATAAAAAACATATTAAAAATATACAAAATACAAACAACAAAAAATGAAAATGGAAAATTCCGATGAAATTATTAAAAAAATGTAATGGCTGCCATGTAAGGTAAACGACGTTTGTTTGTTTACTAAATTTCTATCTTGATGTGAAACAAACTATACATACACCCCCATATGTCACAGAGATACAAAAGATAAAGTCATCTGCTGAAATGGTTAAAAAATTTAAATTACACTGTAGCACTTATTTCCATAAGAAAACTGTTGTTTTGTTTAAATCCTTTGTTTTAGAAACTTGAACTTGAAATTACAAACACTTACAACGCTGTATTCTATTCGTCAATCCATAGACGTGCTTCACTTCAATTTTCGATTCGGATTCTTCACATACCTGTAACAAAAATGTTATATAATACACTTCAGACGTAAACTATAATACAAGTTGAGACACGCTGATTAATACAGTCAATTGATATTTCATCTTGAAGCATTAATTTCACTTTTAAAAACCCTATTCCATTGGTCCATCCATTACAGGACACTGAGTTATATACTATAATCAATCGTATACATAAGAACGTGTATATAGAGGTAAAAGTAGCAACAATCCAAGTTCGTTTCACATCCTCGCAGCAATAAAACTGAATAACCGCTCCATCCGTTGCATATGTATGTTTTGCGAAACGTGTACTGAAAAGGTGAAAGGTCCCAGAGTCCCGTTTTGTTTCAGAATTACCTTGAATTTCACTTTCAAAACAGGATAGATGCCGAGTATAAACGACTGTTTTATTCATAAAGCCGTCTTACGTATAACAATTTAAGGTAATGAAAATCTCACATTATGCACGCAATAAAAATAACTCGTTCTGTTTGAGCGTGGAAATTGGGGACGTTATTTCTTTCGGTGGCATGGAAAGACTTTTGCAAATGGGATTGTGAAAACTGACATTAAATCATACGAATCTTTTTTACCTAGGACTTATTTATATTAATGTGGCATAGGCTACAGACTATAGATATGACTATATCGGCCTCGTACCTATATAAGTACATAAAAGGTGATGTATATAAGTATGTATGTCTGTTCCCTATAGACCGGTGAAATACCACGAGATCACAAAAGACAGGCGTGAAGTAGAAATATTCTCGTAGAATAAGTGAGGTGCTGGAGGCCTTATTTCGGTCCTCCTCTTCTTTACCGTCCTTGCATAATACGAATAGGATGGAAGTGGAAGAGGATTGGAGGTGGAGGGGAGGAAACATCCTTTTTACTTTTTATCCTCTACTCTATCCATTAAAAGATCAACGGCAACGCATCTGTAACGATTGCTTGGTGCGGATGTCTATGGGTAGCGTTCACCTAAGATCAGGTGACCTGCTTACTTCTTGCACCTTCTACCATAAAAAAAAACATATATTTGGTAGAAAATTAAAATGTTTCCAGATAAAACACTTAAGAAAGGATTGTACCAAAAAACTTACATAATCATATTTCTAGGCCTTTGATAGTCGCACGATCGCTGAATAGCAGAAAAATAAAATAAACCGCACGTATTTATTCACAGAACGTTCGTGAGTTAATAATTTGTGGGCGCGTATAGCACGTACGAACGAATATTGACCAATATATCTTCAGCCTCGACGTTCGCTTAGCGACAATATTACGTACGGTCTCTATTGTATTATTCAGAATATAATAGTGAAGAATTAAAATAAATATCAGAAATAACTAAACGAAGAAACAAACGTACATAAAGTTGTAAAACCAAAGCTCAGCTTGGACTTGAAACTCGCATCGTAACCAACTGAACCCGTGTACGTTCTAAGGACCTTCATAGACTGCTAGACCAGTCAAGACTAGAGCACGAGAGCGGTCGTGTGCAGTTTGAAGTCGACTTCAACCCGACTGTCCCCAGCAGTAATTGTGCGGTTGTTGTGTCCAACCACAACGCCACTTTACTTTAATCTTCGCCATACTTTCCTTTTCCTTTTCCTAATTTACTCTCCTCCAGCATACAATAAGCTGGCAAAGCGTATGCAACTCTTCTAAATGTCGCGTACGATGGGTACCGATGTCCACTTAAGCAGGGTTTTCCCTGTAGGAGTACGGTCGGGCCGAGTGCACTTTGATGACTACTCGGACGCTACTAGTAGGGTATAAACACGTGATTGGAGCTCACTCGGATGCCGACATCCCGTCTTAGTGGGTCGGACCCGGTTCTATTTTTACGAGTTCACTCGCATTATTTTATTCGGCCCGAACATACTCGTATAGTGAAAACCCCACTTAGACATCAGGCAAGTAGCTTACTCTTTTACTATCGCTTAAGGAAGCATTCGGATCTTAGTGAATGACGGCCAATTTATCTTATATTCATCTAATTCAGCTTTACTGTTAATTTAAGGTATCATTGGCAAGATTATTTTATAATTTAATTACACTTTTATACGTGTGTCACAAACTCAAAAAAATCTACAAAGGAACTGTATGTTTATTAACTTTAATTAATCAATATACGAAGTACATAGACTTCAATATACACTGCTTTCGTCCAGTAATTTACCATTTGTATAAAATAAATGGATTATATGGGATTATTTTTTATATTACTACCGTAATTTACATTATATTAGTGTCACAGTGATAAGCTTGTAAGCTAATATTTAAATATTGTTTATTCATGAGTAAGAAAGAGAAAACCAAAGATAAAAGCAACAAAGTGTTACCTAGTCTCTGCTATAACATATACCCTATAACTCGATTACCTTTGCCCCGCATAAACCTACGTATTTTACCGCAAGGTTGGCACACTGAGATGATCCACGCACATATCTTTGGAATTGCTATTGGTTAGTCACCTCGATAGGATACAATTTAATGCTAATCGCTACATCTTATAAATTAATTAATACAAAGAGAACTTAAAAGATGGCGCTTTAAAACTTACATTTTTTTATTGTGATAATTCGCGTTTTTTTGTAAAGACCCTCATTTAGATAAATTTAAAAATCAATACATAAATTAACCAAGATTTAATATTATTACAGAAATTGATTAACTATCCAGTTAAAGGCGCATATATTTTTTTCTTTCCTTTTTTTATAACAAACGCTTGCTTTGCACGTACTTGCTTGGAACGAGCGATTCGCGTAATTTTATATCACGCGAAAATTACACACAATCAAAGTGTTTCACAAACATCTTATCGAGCCATTTCAAATCTATATAGATAAGATTAGTTCGATTATTCCAATAAGATTAGTTAGATAAGATTTGCTTTAAGCTTTCGTTCGTCGAAGATGGACTCGACCATCACGGCTTACTGAATGAATTGAAAAAGATATCAAATTAGCAATCAGTACATCATATTATATAATTGTTGTTTATCTAATCAGCGTGTTCAAGTTCGTTCAGTACAGCCGATAACTGAATAGCTAAAAATAACTTATTGATTAAATGTCCAAACGCTTGGGATGTCCATGCTCTGGAATAAAATATGTCTGTATACTCATTTCGTAAGTATATAAAATGTGGTGTCCATCCCATCCGCCACTGGAGGTTTAGGTTCACCAGTTGGCGCTACTTTGTGTATATAAAACAACTCACATGTTGTCCAGATTCGCTAATGATTCTAACACCACTCCCATTTTTTCATATGTTGACGAAAAGCACAATTAACACGAGACTACTAGAAGATGGGTGTAAAGAAATATATTAAGAGAGGACTAAAGGAGATGGGCAGCTAAAAGTAACTCATGTCCATTAGGTTTGGAAAGACAGAAATGGTCTTGTAAGCCTACCATTAAGTACTCTACCCTTAAAGGCGGGAAATTTCCCTGCAACTCGGTTATGGCCGATAGTTGGAAACCCAACTACACGGTTCACTTAACATTAATAATATAACAAAATTTTACTTCAGAAAACGTGTACGTTATGCCACGATACGTTACCAAAGATATTCTAAGCAGGTCCACGCTGGGTATAAACTTATAGATGTTAGACATCCCAAAATGTCATAAAGGTGTCGTTAATCCGTTCAATGATATCACCATAGTCCCGGCCACGGGCAAAGGGTACCCGGCTGGATGTTAAACTTTATGTCTGTATCGAAATAGGTCCTCTGACGTTTATAGCGCCCATATACCCAATGACGCTCGCATTAACGATGGTAATGAGTTTGTAGTAAAAAGTAGGGTAGGGTATGTTTGTTATCTTTTTCAATTTCGTGACAGATTTTCTAGACAGTTAAGCTTGTGAATAGATTAGGAGTATAATAAATGGCTCTATTAGATTGCAGAAACGCCGGCATGAATGTGTATTACCAAGATAAAATTTAACGTTAACGCTTTCACCTTTCACGATAAATTTGCGCACCTCTATAATGAAAAATACAGTACAAAAAAAAATACAAATATTTGATAGGTTTATACTTCTTCACATTTAGATGCAAACCTTCGGAGTATTTAAATCACAGTTTAAACAATCATACAGTTGGGTAACGCCTTTGATTGCGGGTGACACCGCCGCCCGTGAAGTACATATTTACACTAGCAGTCGCAAATGTGCCAGGGTTGTCAAAAAATGAAATAAAATTAATTGTTATTTTATTTCATTATTCTATTTATATGACGAGGCGACCCTTAGGGTTCGATTGAGCAAACTAAACGCGATCGGGGGCCACATACATCGCCGCCCATCTCTCCGCTGGATTCCCGCCGTTGCTCTATGCAAGTACATTCGCTGCGCAACTGTACGTGATTTTTAAACTGTGGTTTAAATACTCCGAAGGTTTGCATCTAAATGTGAAGAAGTATAAACCTATCAAATATTTGTATATATTTTTGTTCACTTTTTTAGCGGAAACGTTTCCAAGAAATAACAGTCTTAGAATATGGCAATATTAGGATTTATAAGACGAGATGTCGTCGTTGTTAATCTTAAGTAGTATAATAAATGCGAATGTGAGTTTGTTTGTTTGTTACGCATAATGATTATTACGAATCATGACATTTTGCACAAACATTGTCAGGGGTACATAACGATGTCATAACATGCATTAACATGGTAAACCAATAACAACTTTTTGTCATTTAAATATATTTCCAATTACATTCGAAAACAAGTTACGAGCATTTCCATTTCAGGAAGATAAGAAACAAATGTGTGCGAAGCCATGGGCTACAACCTAGTCAACAATACGTTGGTACAATTATTTACATATTATATATCGACTTCTGTGCGGGTGTGTTGTAAGTTGTATATTTGTAATAATATACAGATATAGTACTAATGACCTGAACGTACATCTCAACATACGAATACAATACAGTATAGAAAAAAATATATATTAAATTTCGTCTGTAAAACCTAATTAGGCATACTGACACACAATACTATCAATTGTTTGAGTGACCGTCAAATCTGTTAGCGTAGCTAAAATGAAATGAAAGATTCGCAAATTACATAACAAAAACATGACGAGTTTCAATTTCACATCAAATTAGATACGTTCCGCTCTTTACAATGTCACACGAGTAGAAAAATATTTACCAAAATTCGAAGCATTCAACCCCGCAGAGACAGCGGGATGCGTCGACCGCTTCCCAGTAATGACAACACCATGTGCGCCAAACTCGAAGACGTAAAAATAAGTATTGTTTTTCTTTATGTTTGAATTTACATCAATATGTTCAAAGGCAAAGGAGTCGGAAGATCTCCTTGTATATATAATTTTCAATCGATTTCTTTGTTTCGTGTAGTACATGAGATGTAAAAGACTTTTCAAATCAAATGTCCCTCAATCTCCTTCTCTTTTCCGCTTATTAACCACTAGCTATGTCCGCGACTCCGTCCGCGTGGAATAGTGACATTGAGCAGTATTTTTAATTATTTTTTTTCACATAAAGATACCTGTGCCAAATTTCATTTAAACCGGTTTAGTAGTTTAGTCATGAAAGCGTAACAGACAGAGTGACTTTCGCATTTATAATATTATTATAAATATTATAAATAACAATATTTAAGTAGGAACCGACGCAATTGTTCTCATTCTGACTGACAGGGACTAAAAGAGAGCTGCTTATGTATTTGCTTTTTTCATCCATAAAAATGACTTAAGGTCCAAGGGTAGAACGAGAAGAACGGTCGCTGCAGATAAAAAGACGCGTCATAACGCCAAGACACATGCTACCCAGAGGGAGATTATCTCTCTGTGCCCTTTCTTTTGGTCCTCGCGAACGCAACATAATTTTCATTCGGTACTACCAAAAAAAGGGCGCCGAATAACAATTTCGCTTTACTTACATTGAAGGCTAGGCACTAAGCACTGCTTTAGAGTATAGGTAACAAGGTGCTGCGTATTTAGACTCTTCAATTATCAAGATAGAAGCATAGATTTTTAATGTTTGATATTCTTACTTAATGGATACGGATATACGAATGGATAATAGTGCGAATTTAATTCGCGTTACCCAATGTTAAGACAGCAGTGTACAAAAGATATCTTAAACAGAGCCAATCGTAATTGTTATCTTAATAAACAAACATGGAACTGTTTCTATGTTGTACACGCGACCCGCGCGCAGCACTGAACCTTAAACAAATATTTGCTCGGTAAAGAACTACTTCACTATCAGTAGATTATAAGTTTTACAAATATAACTATACAAAAAATGCTTATATTTTAACGCTCGGATTGTCAAAAAATTTGATTTGTTAATCAACCGTTTTTTTTTTTAAATAAATATAATACTGGCTGTATATTAGAAAAAAAAGAGTGACGTCTATGTAAAATCCTTTTCATTACAACACAAACGTTTCTTAAAAAAATATTTTTAGTCGATGCTATACTGTTCAGAATAGAGCAAAGTGTCTTACAATATACGTGTGGAATGGTCAGATAATTTAAAGCCACATTTAGCAACTAGCATAGCTTTTACCACATACAAAAATGTTTAACTAGCCATCCATAGCACCACGGTCGCGCATGTTTTACGAAACGCATAGTACTTATACTTCACGCCTGTCTTCTGTGAGATCGTGATATTTCACCAGTCGAGTCGGCCCATTCCTGCAAGCAGATGTTGCTGCGTGTTCTACCACTGTTTACTTCTTAAACTTAAATAAAAACACGGGCAGGCATAATGACTGCCGACAGAAGTGAAAAGTCAAAAGTCAAGCGCGAATATAGTTCAAAAATAAATAAATAGTCTCAAATATAAAATTCAAAGACAAGAAAAAAAAAAGAAAAAGGGTCGAAACTGTTCCAAATTCAAATAAACATGTTGCGGACGCATGTTGAGCATGTTGTTTACCGAACCTATAAGATTCTCCCGTGTAAAATGTCGAGTAACGCGGCTAAAGAAGTTCTCACTTCAAAACTAGCTTATGTATACATGAATAAAGTTGGTATTACGTCCACACCAACAAGGATTATCCCTCGCTACGTGTAATCTATGATTAGAGTTTCGCAAACTACAATGTAATACAATTCTACCGAGTAAATCTGATTTACTTCATATTTGCTCTGTATTAAAACTGGGTTAAATACTAGAAATGTTTTCTCATGTCTATCGTTCACACCACAAGCAGGGAAGTCAATACTGTATTTAAAAACAAGAATGCTTGCATTCTTTAAAAGTAATTCAAGTGGTGTTTATTTTATAAAAATGATAAGTCCACTTGTAAACATTTCATTGCGCAGTTTATAGAATAATGTGTACTAAGTAAACATGACATTTTGTAGTAACCGTTAATTTGAAATTGCTCACTTTAATTGCTATAAATAACGGAAGCAAACGCGAATGAAGAAGGAAAACAAAGGTTTTTATATAAGACTGTAGTCTTGTCATGAAAAAGAGATCGCCTTCATTTAATCGCCTTTAAATAGCATTTCTTTTGATTTCTTCGCTTATTAGAATAAAAAATATTAGGTTACAATAAAAAACCATAAGCGCCTTATCATATTATTTTAGCAAGCTCTAGCAGTTCAATTCCTAAATTGAACCCCTTTTTTATTATTTTACAATATTCCACGACGTAATCCGTAAATCAGAATTCATTTAGTGTATGCGTGGACTTACGTACACACGTATTGTACCACGCAAGTACAGTCGAATGAATAATACGAATTAAATACATAATCTTGTCTCGCTTCCACAAACATTAAGATTCAGCCACTGAAAATGCTTATCAAATCTTATGTGTAAGCAAAAGAGAGTTCATATAATGCACTACGACGGAAACACAAGTGAATACATTAAAATTACACAAGCTGAATTTAGTTGATTCGTTTCAATTAAAACGTATCACGTGTTTAATTTCATTCTATATTCAAATGATAGCCTGTCGCCCTAGTCCATTGAACTCCAGCAGTTTGACCTGATATCCTCGGATCATCGTGTGGGAGGCCTGCCTACGCTGAGGCACATGGACGCCATCCCAGAACCTTTTGGCTCCATTGTGGTCCCAACAAAAACAAACTTTTGAAAAATCACAACTTATCTCAAAAAAGTTATTTTTACAACTAATTATCAGCCCTGTGTCATTTAGTGCTGTATTGTAAAACTTTTGTCATACTTGCTTTGTCGTTAATGGATGATAATGATAATCTACTGGTATACCTTAAAATTGGAACAGTTTGGATTTTTTAAGTTTTTCGAAAAAATATAAATTTTACAAAAACTCCATCCATTCCTAAAATAACTTTGAACCTTATCGACTATGACGTCATTTGTAACCTTTACAGAAAACTTCTTCGGTGAAACTATTGCTTTGAGCAATGGAAGTGACCTACACAAGCGGCATCATTTGTCAATCCCACTTGTGCGTCTTGGGTCGATCGATAGCTCACCAATTTCCTTTGTTTAAACCTACTTCAATAACCCGTACTTTATTACCCGACTGAGAGAAGAGTAATGTTTTTCGCGGGTATGTTTCTATATGTATATAATCGTTATGTGACCACATCGTATGAAACATAACAAAAATAAGAACAGTAAACATTGGTGTACTTTTTGTTTCTATAGAATATAGAAGAGACTAGACAACAGGCGGGCCGCCGAAAGTCGAAACTCGGACCGCCAAATATTGTTAAATACTCATTTAAATAATATTTTCATATAAATACTTTCATACATTTGAAAGCCCCTTATATTTTTTTGTCTGAACATCAATAAAAAAATTCCACAGTATACGGACCTCGATAAATCACCGTTTTCTAAAAAGGAAGGGATGGGGAAGGGAATTTGACGAGGCAGGGGATGAATAGGAAAAGGAAGTATTCTTTTTTTTTTATCCTCCCTCCTCTGACCATTAAAGTAGGGCAACCCATCTGTAACTCGTTAACTGTAACCTTTCGGTAACCATAGGTGCCCATATGGTTAGCGGTCACTTCATATCTCGTGAAACGCTTGCTCGTTTGATTCTATAAAAAAGGTATTCGTACATATCTAAATCCTACGTGTATTAGCGAAGAGAGCTTCATTCTTTACATTATTTAATATACTACTACATTTACGTTATTTAATATAACAGATGTTGCATGGAAGGGCCAACGCACGCGTAGAAGTAGCACGGACTTCACAAAATCTCAGCGGTTAGAAAAATAATAGCATTTATACTTTGTCTTCGTCTTTCCTCTGAATGAGTGAGGTTCCCGAAAGTCTCCTGCCCTTCCACTCTTTTCTCCTTTTTTACATACGTATTTGTGTTATTTTCTTAGTCAACATAAGTGCTTGAACGATTCACCCCCAAAAAGTAAGCAAAGTATTTTTTATTTATTAAAAAATCATTGATGAGAGATAATTTGGTTAACGTAACGTGCAATGAAATACGTGCTACGTAATGTATTAATTTTATAATTAAAAGATAAAGAGAAATTATCTTTAATACTACACTATGAGGCTATAAAGATGGCGTGAAATCTTATTATTAACAGGATTGTTAAGTGCAGTAACTAAAAATACTCTTGCATGTTTATGCAGACAATAACAACAATAATGTCGATAATATAGTAGCCACTTACGTACGACTTCAAACGTAATGTTTTATTACCACCACACAGATGGATTCCCACGTTTCTTTGTTTGAGCAAAGAACGAACTAAGAGTAAAAAAGTACTAAAAAGATATGATTACTCAAATAGCTGACGGGTTAAAAGGTGAAAACCACTTTAACCCCCATAAGAAATGTATACCTTCATTTGTTATTCAATACAGACCGATTATATGTACATTGATAAATCACAAGTGGGTTGCCGAGCTAAATCTAGGTCAAATTGGGCTCGAGTCTAAAATTTCGGTTCTACATCCAAATAAACTTGTCCCTACCATCGCCAACGGCGAGTTGCGCAAGGTTTGAACATAGATTAGTTTTTACGATTAAACAGTGCTCTGCATATTTAGCTCGGTAGCCCACTTGTAATTTATCAATGTACATATTATCTATCTAACATATAATCTTGGTCATGATCAAATAATAGATGAGGGTAACGTTTATCAGCGATAATACTGCCTAACGTGTTAGCAACCTTTTTAAAATACATTTTATTAACGTGTTTTAGCAAAAATATTGCGTATGCATAGAACCCCAATACCACACCGTAATTTAAATCCTAATAACAGGCACCACAATTGTCGTTCGACTGTATCAGACGTCATAAAATCTTTGGTTTTTAACCGTTCTAACTTAGCTTAATTTTGAAGATGGTTCACAGTATCCAAAAACTAAATTATTTTCCTTGATGCAAATTTTAAATTGAATTCGGGTAATGATATTATAATACAGAAAATAGCAGATATGCCATTAGCGGTCTAAAAGTGAAGACTCGAAAGCGTCCCAATTGGAACGCTTTTTCTTTAGCATACGTCACGTGTTTAAATACGAAGTGACAAACACTAGCTACACTAATAACTTGGAATTATAGGTAAATGTCACAAAAGTTGTTATTAGTGGCCATTGGCAATAACAAAATGTCAAAAAGATGTTAATGTTGTGTGATGCCGCATTACCATGGTAACCTATATTTGGTTTTACTTTACTATCCATAGCGAAGTTTTTAGTTTCGGAAAAAATGTACCCTACGTTTTTTCGGAAGCCCTGACAATGTGTGTGCGAACTTTCGTGATGATTGATTGAGTTGTTACAAAGTAACTCACATTTGCATTTACAATACTAATTAGATTTAATTTTTGTTTGTTTTGGGCAAACTCTGAACCTACTGCAGCTGTGGTAATTCTTTCTCTATTCAAAAGCTACAAATATAACAGAAGTAACATAATTTATACTTTTTTAAATTATGGTAGCATTTAATATAAATGTGATTGACATAACTTACATCAATCAGTAGCTTGGTGGGTGATATAGAAGCACGCATAAACGACGAGCATGCATGCATAGATGTATCAATATATAAGAAGCGAGAGAGGTGTGCCATGATCGTGCGAAATGGAAATCCATGATCTATGCCTGCCCCTTTAGGTTAGGTGTGTGAGCGCAGATATATTTATTTATTTTATTAATATATTGGGAAAGGCCGAAGTCCAGCAGTGGACTAAAACAGGCAGATATTGGTGTAATATTGATATATGAACTGTGAACAGGTAGTATTGGAAGTTTATAAAATTATGATACATGACATGTCTTTTTTTATGCCTGAGCTAATCATTGTGCAAAGGAAAGCAACAAAAGAGATGGCATGATGATATAGTGAAAGTGGCTGGCAAAACTTGGACCAGGTTGGCCAGAAATAGAGAAACTTTGAAAAGATTGGAGGAGGCCTTTGTCAAAGGACACAGAAGCAGATGAAGAATATTAAATTTAAAAAAAACATCTTTGGTAATTTGTAATATTGCTTCTGTAAAATAAAAAATCATTGTGCAGAAATTATATATAATCTGTTAATTAATAACATAAAGAAATCAAGCAACAAAACATTTAGAAAGAAAGTTTCTAACTAACTTTAACTACTTGATGGGAAAGTAGTGCTCTGAACGATCCAGAGAACAATCCAATTAGAGTTTTCTACAACTTGTTCATAATCCAACCCAAACTTTCACCAATATCAATTTATTGTTCATTTTATTTAATTCATGTTATATTAATAGTCCTTCTAACCTTGCTACGGGAAGTAAGCTAAAAAAAATAAGTATAATCAATGGATTCAATTATAAAGTATGTTAAAATTATGTGTAAATAAATAATTTTGAATTTGTATCATAGGCTATCAGTAGTGTTATCATAGCCAAATTATTAAGTAATATAGGATAATAGCATTATACGGGAAAAACAGATGTTATGACTAGAATTGAGAAAGGTATAATTCCTAAGTTTGGATTAGTTGAAAGGAGGAATGAAGAGAGAGTTAAGTAGCAAGTATCTTGCAAAAGTGTGTGGCAGCATTGTCAGAGTATGTCGCAGGAGAATTTCACTGATCAGATTAGTGCATACTAAAAATTTTTATGTAACAAAACAATTGTAATATAAGTGCCAATCATTGTGGTGGTCTTTCGATCAGTTCACTGACATAGGAGAAGGATGAATGGTT
>JWHW01026121.1:7414-27895 GCA_000931545.1 Papilio glaucus
ACCAGGTGTCCATTAGACACATCTGTTTTTTTATTAGTCTATCTACCCTAAGGAAGGTGGGTCAAATGCTAGTAATGAATAAACTACCGCTTGTCTAAAATCCCACCTTACGTTAAGTGATGTGGTCGAAAGATAAGACGCACTACTTTCACTCTTCTCTTGAAAGTACTTCATAATTGGACGGAAACACGCACTCAATACAATCAAAATAAATCGAAATAACTCGATTTATACACTCTAATTAAACTTTGAAATGGTAAAAAACAGCTTTTATTATATATATACAACCTTAAATGATGCCGCAGATTAATAATCATTATAATTTCATTTTATTCGTTCAATAATTTTTCATAAATGGTTCAAATAATCTCCTAATTTTGTTCCAGTTTAATAATATCTCGTTAAATTTATCCTATTCAATAATTTCATTACAAATTATTTCTTGTAAATAATATAATAAATTAAATTTCATTACTTTTAATTTAATTAATCAAAATTTAAAATTAAATATTTCCATTTTTACATTAAATTAAAACTTAAAATAAATTTCACATTTTCTGAAAATAAAATCCACAACAAAATTCTCAGTTTCTGTGTTAATACACTAAAAGGTGAGTAAAACTTTGGTAACCTTGAAACTAAGCTTTAAATGTCAGATTGAACCTACCCAAAGGGTCTGGGACCCCGGCAGTAGGTCAGCGCGGCGGATATTGATTTACGACCCTTGTACCTTTTTGTGTCTACGTCGAATATCTCCCCTGTGTCTGTCAACCCCTTGTTTATCACTATGAATGCTTTTTAAATGATGTTTTAGCTCACCCTTTTGATGTTTAGTATGTTACGTATATTACAAGCTGAGTGCACATTTAACTTTTAATAAGCCTGAACGGCTGTGGAAGTTATTAAAAGCTATCTACACTTTCTTATCTACAATTTATAATATTTTCATTTTCAGATAAAAGTTTAAATGGAGGAAAAATAAATAAAATAATAGTAAACCGTACATTAATGTTGACTGACGAAGCTATCTATTAAGGCAATATAAATTTACAGTATTTGGTTTATAGTGCTTTAGTAGATCACATTAGAAACTGTTGGAGACTATTATTTTCTATACATAAATTATTCGACCAAATTTTAAAAATAATGCGAAAATGGAGGTGTGTGATATTTGACATAGTTAAAGTTTCCATGTAGACGTGCCTCATGCTAATTGTTAAAGAGACAGGGCGTTTTTAGCTGCAATAATAAATTTGAATACTTCAAAAATATATTATAATAAAACATAATTTTTAAAACGATGTTATGCGTGATTTTTTTACCAACTTCAAAAAGGAGGAGGTTGTCAATTCATCTGTATGTTTTTTATGTTTGTTACCTCAGAACTCCGCTCCTGGTGAACCGATTTCGATGATTCTTTTTTTGTTCGAGAGCTAATGCTTTCCCATTAGTCCCATTTTTTTTGTCAAATACCGACCGGTAGTTTTTGAGTTATTCTTTATAATGCATAATAATTATCGCACAAACGTAGGTAAATATTCTGTTATCAATAGAATTTCTCTCAAATACAACGAACTTTTATCCAATAATCATGATGTTGACCTTTTCCACGATTCAATGAAAGAGATCTCGGTAGAATCAATAAGACCGAAGGCCCCATGTAATATGTTTTCTCATGCTCTCTTTTCACAATGTTTAATGTAATAGTTTTTAGTTACTGTGTTTTAATCATTACTTTTAAGTTCTTTTATTTATATATGTTTAAAAATGTAACGTAGATTTATTGTAAATGTTGTGTGTACCTTTTATCGATATGTTCATCTGTTTGTTCTTTATAATAGTACGTAATTGTATTTGAATGTTTTTTGAACATGTTATTGGTATACCTATTACAAATAAATAATGTGACAAAGTTGAATTTCACTTTCTTGGCTTACGTAGGCTAAACTATAGGACTTAAATTAAAATGATATATGAAATAATTGTAGCTCTTTAAATAAGCCAAATAAAAGTCTGCGATGACATATATGTATCTTCTATGGTTGTCTCACAATAACCATTTTTTTTCTTAGGAAACATTAATTAAAACGCACTCAATACTTACTACGCGATTATTCGTGTTCGGTATGAATCCTTATCCATTTAAATGTGTTAGTTATCAAGAGAATTTAATGTAGATTATAATAGTTCTTCAAACTATATCATTCTGACCAATAGTTTAAAAGATATAAAAAGTTTAAACTACAAAGTAAGTAAAAACTTCGCACAAGTGATTTCAAAAGCCGCGCAGTTGACGGCCGGGCTAGCGATGTGTTTATTACAATGTACTTTTGTTTATTATCTTCCTTTGGTTAAAAGTTGGTTGTTATCATGTGGTCCCACTAGTGGTAGATTCACTAAAAAAAAACTATATAGAAAAACAACAAATGCAATTAAAAGTATAAAATAATTTTACGCCATTAAATATAAGCATCAATTCTTAATCATATTTATTTTTGGAGTTGGAGCTCTGAAGCCGGGGCGGGTCGGTACAGTGTAAAGTTCATTTGTAAAATGTTTTCGTAAGGCTTCCTTGTATATTGGTATTTCCTTAGCTGACGCTGACGCCGACTCAATTCTTAATCATATTTATTTTTGGAATCGGCTCCTCAGATATTATTAAGCCCAAACACTAAGCATACTATAAGGGTTGCATAGAAGTTGTATAGGTTCAGATTAATTTGATATTTTACTATATTATATTATTTCTAAAAATTACATAAGTAATTAAAGATTAGTACATACATGTACCTTTGTTTTTTATCAATTGTTAGACTTGGTAAGCATATCGAATCTAAGAGATAAAATCGTCACAATTTTAACGATTACCGCATGGCAATCTTTCAAATACTAATACAAATTAAGATTTTTGCAGACGGTACGGTGGGGCCGCAGCCACGTGCACCCTTTCCTCATATTGGGCGGGAAGCCGAGCTTAAAGCACTCAGCAACGGACCCTCGCACTCCATTCTCACTAAAACGTGCAAAGCGATAACACACGTTACTACTAGACTATTCAGTTGACGATGTAAAATTTGCATCACATTGTAAATTTACAATTCTACAAATTTACATCAAAATGTAAATTTACAATTCTACAAATTTACATCAAAATGTAAATTTACAATTCTACAAATTTGGAATTCTGTTAATTCAGTAAAGTATTGTATGTCTTTATATGTCCAGAAGATCAAGTTTTCAAAATAATTTTCGCATTAGTGTATTTCTTAAGTGTTTTAATCAGTGTCACAACAACAAACCATTTTTAATCGGATAAGTAAATACAAATGTTAATGCGTTTACATACATACATGAATTTTTCCTGTTGAAAAGTGAGTAGTGAGTGTGATCTTATGATATTATATTTTAGGTATAAGCAATCACCAAACTTTCTCAGCTTCACCGGGAAAGGGTCGCTAACTGGCAAAACTTGAAATCCTAAAGTTTTAAGTACAGTTATAAATTGTTGTGTAGACAAATAAAAGCTATCTTCGTAAACGTAGGTTTTATTCAATTTTTGTAGATTTTCTTTGTTGAAGTTTTTTTTTTTAGTGTGTTCAATAACGTATAATAATAGTTGTAAATGTTAAGATAATATAGTTTATTTTAGGTGTTATTGATAACGTAGATTTTATTTCAGTTTTATTAATTTCTCTTGTATTCTTTCGATTTTTGTTTTATTTTGTATGTTTTAAAACTTTATAGTATTTGTGTTCAGACGTACAAGACGTTGTTTCCTTGATTTTTTGTTAGGACTATGATAAACGAAATCATAGTGAAATCACAATCTCTTCCTACTTCTTCTAAAAACAGTATTAATTAGTATTTCCATTCAATTGATAAATTTTTATTTTCAGATAAAAGTGTAGATGGAAGAAAAATAAATAAAAGAATAGTGCACAGTACATTGATGTTGTCTGAATGTGACTTTTGATAATTTTCAACGACAGGCGGGACAAAAAGAAGGAAGCCAAAATAATGTCATCACAAAGAGTCACGAATGGGCTGACATAACAGACATGCGTATTTAATTCTGAAATTGAATGCAGGCTTTATAGTCAGAATTATTAATTGCAAAAATTATAGCTGTTAATATTGTTGTGTAATAATATAGCTCGTAAGATTGTAAACTAACCATGGCCACAATCCTATGGTGGCATATATATAACGGCGCGCGCTTAGTTTGATCGATTGATTATGTTTACAAATAAATAAGAATAAGGGTAGTAGAAAATAATGTTGACATTGCCATCATTGATTTATTTTCATGGCGGCCGAGTCGTCATTCTTGAACAGCGACTCGCTCGTGATGGTCGCTTGCAAACCCATTTGCTTTTAATCGTGATTTATTGTTGTAATCTTTGAATATTTTTAGTGATTGTTATTTAGAACGAGTAGTACAGTGATCAGACTATATTGTGAGACTTTTATTTTGGTGAATACCCGTGCGTACACGCCCACACCCACTAAATATGTCCGACCAACCACCAAATATACCGAACCATCTTAATAATCCTTCGACGTATATATTTAAGTCGTGTAAGTTACTTAGTATAATCTAAAAAACTTACAATAGGAGTATGATAAGTCTAATTATTTAAAATATTGATTAATTAGAGTAAAAGCACCTTATTCGCGTTTTCAATATTGGTGGGTCAAAAAATACACACATAATTATTAAAGTTTAAGTATAATGTTAAAAATTTGGGGGTAAAAGCTCCATTTTCTTCCACTTTTCATTGCAGGCAGGAATATCCATTCTTTGGCTGCAAATCCTAGAAGGTCATCAGCCCACCGTTTTCTTTGTCTACCCACTTTCCTTTTGCCTGGCGGCCTTACCCATTTAGTGATTTTGAGGGTCCACCTCCTGTCCTTGTCTATATCCCATATCCAGCCCACCTCCATTTCTGGCGTAGGCTGAACTGTAGCGCATATGTCAGCCGTGTTTTCTTCCTTATGCTTATATTTTTTGATTTCTTATTTTGAGTGAAGATTTACCGTGTGGCAAATATTTTAGCACTTGTAGAGTCAGCAACAACATCTGTTGCATGAATGCGCAGCTGAATATCAATCCTAATTGAAATATCAAAGCCGCAACATAAGAACTTAGTTTTTTCAACTTTTGCTTATTGATTAGTATAAATATATCCATATTTTATTCTTAAAAACATTTTTTTTATAAGAGTATGGGGCAAACGAGCGGTGGGAACACGGAGGTGAACAGCGTCGCGTCTTAAAAACATCTGATAAAATTTATTTTATGTCATATTCTTTTTTTTCGGGATCTTGGAACGTAACCTACAAAAATACTATTTCATATTCGCGGCATGTTAATGATGATAAGGGAAATGATATGTTATCTTCCTTCTATGATTATTTCAAACAAATTATTATTTTAAATATATAACAAGTCACACTCTATATCGTGTATAATATTCCTATATATTATATTATGTATTATTATGGTAAAGCGCTTTCATAAAAAAAATTCTTAATAAATTGTTTTTAATATAATTTTCGTATCTCCTGCTTTGTCGTGTGTATTAAACTTAAAGTATAATAGTAAACTAAATAAAAGTTAGCTACAAATGGAACGTAAAATGAATTATAACTTTATCTTAATATATAATATGTAATATGTACATCTTACCAATATATAAATATCTTACCAATAAATCCAAGAGCTTCCCACAAGATTAAAATGTATATAGAGATCATAAGTTATTTTACTATAAAGTGAATATGTCATAAGTAAGTTTATATAAGTTGTTGATGTCTAAATAACTTCTTATAATGATACTTTATAATTGCATTATAAACTCTTTTACACGTTAAGTAATAATTAACATCTAGTCTGTCGTTATTCATAAATTTATTGTGAATATTTAAAAAAGAAAACATGAAAATAGATACTAATTATATAATTATACAATTATTATATGGTATAATTGACGACAGAAAGCGGACATGTGTTCCCGAAAATTGGCCTAAATTACTTATTTCTACATAATTGTACAAAGAAAAAAGGCATGTGGAACGAAAGATACCTCACATATTCCTTATATCAACTTTCATCTTTATAATGTTTGTAATAGTTTTTGTGCTGTCATGTAAAATAGTATATACATCTTGATTTATACAAAAAATACCGTGTTGTAACTAAAATGAATTCAAAGGCCGAACAAAATTTGCCGGGTCAATTTGTTTGTAATGTATATTTTGTACTTGTAAGTTGGTACTTTAATAGCAGAAGAGAGAAAACGTGAAGATGGTCACTAGATGTTAAGTGATCAAGGTCGTCCATGATTATCCCGACACATTACATATGTCTATTCGAGTAAAACTGGGGCTAGTTGGTATAATATTCTTATATCATAGTCGTAAAAAAATCAATAGTACAGTTTTAGTGATTTAAATACAGCATAAGACGGACGGTTTCGTATAAAGCATGCAGTGTAATTTACAACAAAGTACGTCAAGTAGAGCTAATACAAATTACCTTTCAATACACCACTTGGCAGTAAAAGACACCGGATTTTAAATGCATTAACAACCTCCGACGTAATAATACGAGAGATGTCTAGTACAAGTCTTAAAGTGTTTGGCTCTTTTGCTTTGTCCATCACTGTATAAAATAAAGTATGGCTGCTACTGTTTTCAATTAATTAATAATAATGTATAATAATAAATTAGCCTGTTTTAGTATGTTTCCTCACTGCAGGAACAAAGGCATCCTAACCGAGGGTATTAATTCTATGAATTATATTGTAATATGCAACAAAGCGATAAAATTATAGTTGTATAATTTAAGAAACATATTTATTCTAACTACTGTGTTAATAAATTAAACTTTGTATCAATATTTTATATCAGTAAATTACTCGTCAGTTTGTTACTTTTTCACTTGTTACTTGTTGTTGTTAGTTTTTCACTCATTGCTATCTCTATTAATATTCCAATACATTGGTGATTAATACCTATAACGATTAAGAAAAGTCGAATCGGTCAGGTTTTTGAAGCAAACCCATGTTCAAGAATCAATAACATAATATAATAATAGCAGATCCCAAATTTTAGAACCACTAAAATCCAAACAGATAATTTCCCAAAGTTGATGGACCGCATACTTTTTCGTTGGCGAAACTCTTCGCCGTCGTATATCATCAGAGAAGTTAAGTTGGACAAAGTAAGGCCCCCCAGAGAGATCACCATTTTAAACCCAACATAGATTTCCAACTTTAAACTAACAGTAGTAGAATCCGCAACAATAACATCTGTTGCATAAATAGGCCGGCTCGACCGGTCAAATACTACGACCTCACAGATGACAGGCGTGAAGTAGAAGTATTTCTGCATTTCGTCTAATGAGCCGGTGGCACCAGTTTCTAATTTAAGTCGAATTTATGTTGTTAACGACAAGGATGACAGCATAAAACAATGTAATCGTCAACGCTCTTGCTTAAATCCCGTGACATTTTAAATAGACATCGCTATACCTCTAAGATCTAAATTCGATCCCTATAGGAAATGTTCTCTAGAACTGTGAAATAATTCCAGCCAATATATTATTCCAATTCGTCCATACTAACTCGACGTTTGATGTTACACAAAAGGACGCTCCCTGTTAAGCAAACCTACTTCTGGAATTAAATTTTACCAGCGATATCTCCATACGACTAAAACTTTTTCAAGAAAAAGGCATATCTTCTCAAATAAGCAGAGAACGTTCGCTGATGTTCGTAGGCTGTGGTCCCAGAGACAATTCATCGGCGTGTCAAGTTTGGCACGTATGCCAGAAGTTGCCCACCCCTCGTCTAGATCAACTGACACCTCGTAAAGACAACAGATAATGTTTGGATTCGAAACCAAAAGATACCATAAGTTAAAACCAACTTCCATAATTAGAATAAAACAGGCTGAGGATGGGCACACAATGGGTCATATGATGGAAATTCCGTTGCATATACTTTCCTTAACAAGTTCTCATTTAATTAAATTAAAGTTAATAAACAAACCCATTTCTCGGAGAAGAGACCTGTGTCCCTGCAATGGGTAAACGCACTAAAAAGGCTAATTAATAAAGCAAGCAAAGCAATTATTATAATTAAAATGGTAGCCGACAAAAGATAACAAAGGCGAATTGAGCATTATGTACATCCCTTTTATATACCTGATATTTGTGTGCGAGCACACAACGATATTTTTTTTAACATAACATCCCTCTCTCTGTAATAAATAATTGCAAATTGTAACGGTAGGAGGAAGGTTTCGGGTCGGGGCTCGGACTGCCCTCGCATTGGGCGGGCATCTGTTGCATCCGCCCTGAGCTCGGTCAGTCGCCCAGAAGCAGTCGGAGGTGGTGGTAGTGCCGGATGTTGCCGAGTCGGAGCAATCGCCGCTCCGGCTCTGCAACATTCGTGTCGAAAATGTAGCGGAATGTAGCAATTTTTAAGTTTTTCAAACGTTCTTTTGCAACATTCTTTATTTTGAAACAAGAACTATTAATTTTTGTAAAATAATTTGAAGTGAATAATAAATCAATCAAGTGTGAGAATCTGCAATACAAAAAATCCTGGCTCCCGTTAAAACGTAAGTACTTTTATAAGTTTAGTTAAAACATTCTTAATTATTAATAGATACTGTAGAGGTTAGTCTACGGAGTAGGTATTCGAATCCCGGCCGTTATAGTACGAATGAATAACTTTTAATAATTGAAATTATGTTGCACTGTTGTCTGTAATGTCTAATTTAGACTTACATATATCGTCTTTAAGTAGACCGAAGGTATTAAGTATTTGTTAATTGCGGTACTTGTTATAAATAGACGTGAAAATTTATTATGTTGTTTATATCAATTATTATTAAAAATTAAAAATAGTTTTTTTTATTACATAACCCGAATAATGCAGGGATCATAATGGCTTGACGATCACGGCCATGCAATACTAACAAATAGCATATTTTGCATAGATTCACAATTATGAAGGGTTAAGCTGTTTTAATGAGCTCGTTATCGGACAGAGATTAAAACTTACCCTGCGCGCCCCTGCACACTAAGCTGTTGATGTCGCGGATGAGGACAGCCGACTGCCGTGCATTGAAACATTAGTTTGAATTTAAAACGCACTACACTGCGGCGGATGCTGTAGACGTCAAACCACCGCGTCGAGAGCGACCGCGGCGGCCACCCGCTACACTGCTTTAGACGCGGTCTATGCACAGCACGCGGCTGTCGTCGGCAATGTCAACCGCGATAAACCACTTCTCTGCCGCGCCCATGTTTTTGGCTAAGTGCGTTGGCGTTCTAACAAACTAGATTTAAACAACAAACTTATTTTTTATTGTAAATCTAATGCCTCTTTCGATTAACCTGGTTTATATACCGGCCGATATGTTTAGGAATGAACTTATTAAAGGATTGCTTCCTGCTTGCTACAATAGAATACAAAATCCTAATACCGTGTAACAGTGAAATGTAAAGTAATTCTATTACAAAAAATAATAAAAGCTATCTTAGTATTAATAAATATCTTTTTAGAATTAAGAAGTGACAAATGATATAAGAAAATGAAACGATTACTTCATTTGCAGGGAAGCGGATTGCAGACGTCAAGATACCAAAAATCATTAAATACAGAAACGACACTACATCTGTGGATTACCATTTTTACCATAATGTACCAGATTCTACCAACTCTATAACCAAGAAACGAGAAACAAAAATTGGAACATATTTAAAACGAAGGTTGTATTTGATAATATTTTTCATATAACATATTTGGCTTCGATTACATTCAAGAGCTAAGAACATTCTAGATATATATTATTCCTGGATAGTTTGATTGTTTTATCGCTTTTTTAAATATATGTTTAACTATATGATAATCTAGTAGTCTAGTCATAGATCTAGTCTTAATGTAGTACTGAATGATATAAATCTAAAATTAGTATCTGGAAAGTCCTGTGCTGTTTAATAGATGTTAATTTTTAAGGCTATAAATTTTACAAAGTTGCAATTTATTACTCAGAAGTAACCACACACAAGCTCCTTATAGAAGAAGTCTAAACTTTAATAATTACGTTTAAGAAATCATACACAAATACACAGCTGTCAGATGATTTAAAAAAAAGGCATTTTACTTGTACCATGTTACATTTTATTAAGAAATGATTGATTTCTGTAGTGAGATTGATGAAGAATAAAGTAAAGGGGAATAAGAGTTCGACGGAAATCAATAAGTTATGCTTATAAAGCCAACAATATCCGAGAGGCGTAGTTCAGTGTGGTTCAGTATTTTCCAAAATATGAAAAAAATATTCATTAAGACATTTAGCATAAAACATAAAAGTTAGGGTTCATTTTTATTATTATTCGTTGATGATGGAATTGTTTAACGTCCCATCGCCATGTTTATTAAAATTTGTCGTGAGTAAATTCGTAAGAGTCACAATTTAAAGGTTTGAGCTTTAACTTTAGTAGAATCATAGTATATTAATGATGAATACTTGATCAATAGATTATAATTATTAATAAATCAATACAATTGTCGCTTCAGAAAACAAAACATAAACCCACATTTAAATGTAACAAAATGTTTATCCCTTATTTTGTTTTTTGGTAAACTTTTTGATTGGGTTCAGCATTCGCAGTTTCTCAACGAACTCTTTGAACGAAATCTAAATTTTAAAGTCAAATAACGTAAACTCAAGGTGTTCTTTGCATATAACACATGCCATAGAAGTCAACCATATAGCCTATCAGATGCAAATACTGTTCACGATAGATATAAAAAGTAAATTTAAGGTTAGGAATGTAGCGAATGAGTGAATGAATAAATGAATGGGTAAGAAATTAAACATAGGTATCAAATAAATTGCATAAAATGCGTTAATTGTGTAAGTACCTAGGTTATTCAATATAAGTCACTATAAGTGAAGTAGAAATATTTAAAAATAGGTTATTCAAATAGTCATGACGATCGGATTTCGCAATTGTAGAATCAATGTTAATGACTTCCGAGGTCTGTATAATATATATCGATAACCCTCGGAACTAGCATAAGTTAGTCCTATCATACATCTTTTGATTTACCCTCTTCTATCAGAAATATAACTTCAAGACGAAAGGGAAGGAGTAGAAATTCATCAAACAATTTGGTCAGCTTGTAAAAGAAATAAAATTGATAATAATGTATATAGTATCAAAATCTACGGAGGATAGCGCAACATTCAGTGTCTTTATCGCCATTCGGTGTGCAAACATCACTGTGTACCAACCGGCCTTAACAGAGTACAGTTTGTGAATGAAAACCTGAACACTTCCTGCTCGTCTCTTAAAATAAAATCATCAAACAATAACAGTTAATTTAAATAACCAAAAAACTCGACTGACTGCTGTTTATCATCATTCATCATATTAGCTATGGTAGTCCAGGGAAGAATACGAATCTAGCTCTTCAAAATCGGTCAAGCCATTTAGGCTACAGGACGTCGTTCACAAAGGAACGGACATACGCGCGATATCCTCCTTCTCGGTCAGTGAGATAAAAATATATATCTATTTTATTTATATTATATCTATTTGACTCGTGTTATGGAAATACAATTAAATTAAATAATATTTGTATCTGGAACATACGAAAGCTAAATAAATTGAACACTTTTTAATTTATATCATCTCTGAAGGTATAGAAAGTTTAAAATTAATAGATAGATTGGTTCAACTAAAGAAATTCTCAAGTCGACCATCAGCCAAAAAAGTTTTATTGGTTTATTATTACCCATAGATTATACAAAATATAGAGTTTCATTTTAGTAAATATATAATGTATATATCATACATTAGTTTTAATTGAATGAAATTGATTCCGGAGTTTGTAAATATTTCGATGTCCTCGGACATAGGGTAATTTAAAATAAATCTCTATTTAAAACTGTACCGATAAATTAAATTATAAGAAATTAAAGAAATTCTCCAGTCATTTTCTGTTCGGCTCATTCCATTTGATAATAATCAACAATAATAAACTCTTGTATCTAAATTAACAATTAAAATTGTATACAATAAAATATCGAGAAATCAAATGCTAATATTAAAATATCAAAATTTTAAATTCCATTTTTGAATTGCGAATGTACGTAAATTGCGAACTCAAAACATACAACACACCATGTCCAATCGAGCAATTTATTATGTATTTTATAGTTTGGGTATAAATTTCATAGCTTTTATTAAAAGAACACAGATCTTAAATATTTTTGAACGATTGCCGAGACTCTCCACTTGTTTTGAATTTTTCCTTCCGTCGGCAGTTATTATGACTGCCTCTGTTTTTTATTTATTTTTTAGAATCTAAGTAATTATAATTGTAAATTTTGAACGAATAAAGGGATCTCAATTATTTTAGATATAATGAAATGACAATTCTGAGGTTTGTACATATATTTCAATATCCCTCGGATGTAGGATAGTTTAGAGTTACATAGTTGTTATATTACAATCAACGCAAAAAATAGGTTATTATAATTTCTTGTCAGATCAAAAGCTTTGATTTTTAGTGTTGGATTTGTCTATTTAATTACATTATATTGCTGGAAATTCTAAGCACTTACAGCTTTGTGTGATAACTCTTACGTGCTAATTTGTCTGCGAGTGACAGCGAAGACTTTTTTGTTACATTGTGTATTAGGGTGCGTTCAGATGTGGCGAACGCGCCGCGAATGTGCAGCTCGCGAACTGCGCGCGCATCGAACGCTAGCGGTTGCTAGAACAGTTGCTTCGCCAGATCTGGACTCAACCTTACATAGTTGAAGATCTAAATTGCAGCACGAAATCACTCATAGCGAAAGTAGATACAATATTAACTGTTGCATTTATTATGTTACTTGTAACTTTCTAATTTTTTTTTTAAAGATAAACACATTCATATTAAATAATTTCTTCAAAAGTAACTTTAAATTAGTATTACGAAAAACATAAGTCGTAATGAATCTTTGCTCAATTAGAATTAAACTTATTATATGTATCAATAGCATAATTTAGTAAATAATTAATAACTGACATTATTTATCTCATTCTTCTCTATTTCTCATATGTTCACTCACTTATTTCCTGATATTGCCAATTTAAGGACTTCTTTTTGTTTTACGTATCTGTACTATTTACTATTTGGAACCGATATTTGTTTATTAGTCAAGAAATTTGCATTAGAATTTATTTGGCAATTCTTTAATTGGTATTTACTAAAAATAAGACGTGTACTTTTATTTATTTTAAGTCAAAAATACACATCGTTCTACAGTATTGGTTGACAGCATAGGGGAACAGTGGTTTATCATTTTGTATTTAACTAAATTATTCTTAAATCTTTTGTGTTATTATTTATCAAAATAAAAAACTTTTGAATTACTTATATTTAAGTAGAGAAATAGGTGTGTAGGGAGGTGAAAACTAAGAAAAACGAGCTGTGAATAATTATACTGTATTATAACAAGAATAGAAATTTATTGTAGAAGTATCTCTTAAAATCTCGTAGCCCTTTGCAACCGGTCGAGCGTATTTTTTATTAATTGTCTCAAAAACTGATGAATATAAAATTAAACATTTAAAGAATAGAGAAAATAATCCTGGAACCTTAATTTCCTAAAAATGTACCCCTTACGATCGTGACAAATAGGAACACATGTTATACCTAGGTCGTACTGAAAATTGCTAGATTTCGATAATATGACCAGACATTACATTACATCTATTGTTCTTAGAACTATATGTCTTAACTATAAACACCATTTTTATGTATGAAATAATTAATTTTAAAATATTCTTATCAAAAAAAAAAGTAAAAAGTTTTCAATTCTGACATACAGTCCTTGTAGGACTGACAGTGTTTTTTTTTTAAGTTAAAGTCAAAGATGCATTTGATCGATCGACACCGTTTGCGAACTGATTTCACGGCAACTTTTTTCAAGCTTGTTTAGCAACGGTTGGAAAGGGGTAATTAAATAACATGTTAGCTAGAGTAGTTGTTTGAATGGGAATGAATACCAGAGAAAAAAAAATGATTGTAATCTCTAAGATTAGTACGCCAAGCGTCAATGTATGTATGTGGATTAGTTTATTAAGGTAAATAATGTGTAATATGAAGTGAAGTTTTAAAAGACGCCCAATGTATCCTAATTAGAAATTAAATTGATCAATTCCGAAAACTGTACCATATATTTAGATATACTTCGGAACTAGCATAAGTTAGTTGTAAGTTCTGCCATAGATTATCGTTTTTTTTTTATTTATCCCCACATAAAAATAATAGTTATTGATTTATTGCCAGCTTTAATCATTTAAACACTTCTTTTTTATTTGAAGAAAGTATTAATGACATAAATGTTTAGTTATTATATACATTTTTATTTAAATAATATTATGTTTCAATATTATTTTTTGTTTTACAAAACCTGGAATATAACACGACATATTTTCACCACCAAGACCTAGTACCAGTGCCTATGTACCAACTTGAGTTCCGAATTGCATGGCCTACCATCTTGTTTCGTATGTAGTGTCACAACTAATCGTCTTGCATCTCTGGGAGACTTAAGCATACACTGTGGAAATATGTCTGTACATGATCTTATGTTGCACCGTATTTTAACCAGTTGTTGCATTCTTCATCATTATTGAATGTAAACTTATGCCGTTGTCTCGCATTGATATAATTTTATTACATACAGCTTAGTGGTGAAATGTTACCATGACGTATATTTATAAAAGTAACGTAATTAGTAGAAGTAATATGTATTACATTATATGATAAATATAAGTTAGAATAATTAAATGTTAGATTTATATAGATAATAGATTCTATATTATGATCTCCGTCAGATTAATTTATAACGCCTTTAAGCAAACTACAGATTAAATGTGTACATGTATTTCATCTCATACCTAAGCCATTCAACATTTTTATTTTAGCTAATGTTTATCTTATATATGTTATGAAGTATATCTCCATACTATGTCTACTCGTATATGAATCGATCCACAAAATACTATAGATATCAACGAATACTCGTCAAAAAAACGTATAATATTGATACGAAGATAAGCATACAAACTTATATGAAACTGCAGTAATTTAGAACTTGCAGTATACCTTGGTTCTTCATCGATTTTGACTAACAGAATTCAAGTTAAACATCTGGATAATCTGATGTAATAATTAGTCCATTTATTTGATATCGAAATGAATTTAAGTAGCAAATTGATTGAATAAGAGAATAACATAATTTAAAATATCTCTGCAAAGTACTATGTTATCATCCATTAAGAAATACTAAGTCTGCTTACAAAAGAAAACATCAGATATACAGATTGATCTATTAAAAAAACTTTTACTATAATTGCGTGAACAGATAGCTAGATGGCGTTGCGAGCATATTAAAACGCGATGTTGAGTTTTACGCCCGAAAACTTTAGAAACCAGTGGGAGATGATTTTTAAGCCTTCGTCAGTTTGTTAACGCTTATTTGTTCATTTAAAAAATAATATCTAAAATATTAATTAAATATTTGTATTTCAAAGAGCAAATGTGCAAAAGTAATTACAAAAAAATTAAGTGTTGTGCTGTGGTAACTGTATATTAAACTCACAAATTACAGCGTAGTACATACATACCTACATACGTTCTAGATCCACACAAAGTCCAATATAATAATCCAAGGTATGAAAATTAACTATTAAACAGCATGGGACTATATAACATATTTAAAAACATTAAAAGCTTGTAAAACTGATATATACTAGGTTTTTATTTTTAATCACTTTTATTATATACCTTTAGTATTACATATGATATAATCATGTTTTTTTTTAAATCAAACGTATGTATCTATTCATAGCAGTTACATTTAAAATACAATGTTGACTTACTTTTCGAGTTAAACAATATGTCTCAAATAATAATTATAGTCTTCAGTCTTTTATTGTATACATATTTAATTTGTACTTATGTATTCATAATTTAATCGTTTTGTTACGTAGAACTTATAGTGAATCTAGTTTCAATACTTTTAATAAATGTTGTAACCTCCTATATTGTTTGATTTATGTCCCCGTTACTAAGCTGGTGAAATGTACCAAACATAAGTCCTTTTTAATTAGTCCATCACTATCTTAGAAGCCACCTAATCAAGTTCGCCTTCTAAATGAGTAAAAGTATGGATATTTAACTCTGCATATCATTCTTACAAAACCAAAGTAGAGTCTGCCGGTGGAGTGCAAAGACGACTGGACTTGATCGCCGCCTCGTCTTAACGAGATTTTCGAAAAGCGTTATCCTGTCATAACATCGCCTTATCGTAAAAAGCTAAATATTTTTGTGCGAAAAATGATTTCGCATAGAAATTTACAATTATATTTTCTAAATTCTTAAGTACTAACGAGGTAACAGTGGTAAAGTTTTTATAATTTTAATATTAAAATTTTAGCTAAAATCTCGTAAACAAAAGTAACTATCCATTAAAAAAAGTTGGCAGTTATACCGGCGGTTACAAAAATATAAGTCGATAATTTCTTGTGATCGTTTTTTGGCCCGCAATGACAACATCTGTAGCACAAATAGGCCGGATCGACCGATGAAATACCAGGACCAGGGAGGTGGAAATCTTCGACGCGAGTCTTAAGGTATTGTGCACGCATAGTACCTATGGAACTTCTGTATTACATTGTACTTCCAGAGAGGAGAAGTTTAACGCAATGTTGAATCTAAATCAAGTATCAAATAATCCCATTTGACACTGCATCCGAGTACCGAACACACAAAGACCGGATTTAATAAACGTTTCGGTCATCGTTAGGGCGGAACCTGTGCACCGGCTTTGTTTGCACGCTGTACGTTTCATCGCACCCTACTGACGTTTCAATAGCAAGGATTATGTAAATTACTTTGGAATTGTGTGCATTCGAAAAATAGTATATATTTCAATACCAGTTTAAAATGTTGCACAAAAAATAACACAAGTTTAAATTTATACGTACTCTCTAGTATGACTTAAATTCACTAGTAGTACACTAAAAAGGGATACAAATATTTTTGTCTAGAAAAACTTTAGCTAATAAACATTTTTTTAACCTTTTTTACGCATTCCAACTTATATTAAGCTTGTACCACTTTAAAAGATCTTTCAGGATAACAGTAAAATGACGAATTCGAACTCACTAATACTCGAAGGCGAAGTGGAGAGTACACACAACCGAGTTAAAAAAAAATGCGCCTTTAAATTCGAAGACAAATACCGTAAACTTGGGTCGTACATTATTCGTTTTTGAAAGAAATCTATTATTACCGGTGACCAATGACATTAGTGCAGAGGTGCTCAGTGCTTCTTGAGTCAATCTCGAGAAAAAATTTCCTTTTTTGGAATAATGCAGACCATTGCTTCATTGACATATTAAATTCGTACTACACCTACCTGCACCTCCAAAAAAATGCATATTGCAGAAAACTTATTCCTGCCGTTCTTACTAATTCTACGTGGATGCTCATGTGATATATACATATATATGCCTCTGCTACGATACACCCTATCTACCTAGACGACAACCCTGCATCAAATAAATTTCCAGCTCGACGGAGTCGATCGATCAGAGTCAACAATATATAATTAGATAGATCGCCAGTAGTTAAAGTTGTGCACCCCTGCATTCGTGCAAATAAATCCGTTTGAAGAAGGAGTTGAATTCTGTGAAACTCTGACCACTATCGTTAAACATCATGGGTGGTTCGGGCATTTTGAAAGGACGAATGAAGAGAGAATAAGGAAACAAATTTATGTTGCAAAAGTGAGTGACAGTGTTGGTAGGGGACGTTCTAGAGGAACTTCTATAGATCTTATTAGTGACTTACTAAAAAAGGTTGATATAAGAAGCACCCATAACCGACGAGCATGAATGCGTAGATGTATGAATGTAGAAGAAGCGTGAGAGGTGTGCCAGGATAGCGACAAATGGAAATCCATGATCTCTGACTACCCCTCTGGGTTCTGGGCAAGCGCATATTTATTTATTTTATTTATAAATATCATCATATTTATGTAGAAACATAACAAAACACTACCCTTCGTTATATTAAATTATATATTTGTAGAAACGTTAAACAAAAAAACACAAAGCATCAATACAGGCAATAATTGAAAACATGTTTACTCTCGAAATCCCACACGTGTTTTTGTATTCTATAGATACAGTACTTCGCTACCTGACCTCGGGCGAATTGGATTCTAGGATTCGATATTTCAATTAGGACTGTGCAAAAACACTCGTATTTTTTTAAGTAAGTAGACGATGTAATTATTTTTGAAATAGCTCAATAAGAAATATACACATCTACTGAATATTCTGTGAAATATATATAATATATATGATCGAAATGTTTTAACAAGGCACCGCTCTATCTAAATAAAACATTTATATCATTGAATAAGCCAATATTAAACCTCAAAGCGATGTCAACAGCGCAGGGGGAAGGCTGACGTCCGGGAGTATTGGCTTTGGCGAGACGAAATGAATAGAAGCCTAAATACACTTCGCAAGCAAAGCAATATTTGTAAAATAAGCACTTAGCCTTTAACCCCGAGGAGTATACAGAGTATATGGATTCCTGTTAGACGCGATCTCTCGCTTCATCTAAACAAGACACTCAACTCCGAGCACGAGTGTGTGAGCTCATTGCGTTGCCTTAAAATACTCGTAATGTAAGACGGTTACATACCCTTAGCCTAACCTTTTGACACTTACCCCCCCACCGGGTTCCCGCTTTGTCGTGGCGGTGGGGCTCAGTAGCCGTGGGTGGGGGCCCACGGTGAAGCCAAGAGGAACCCACGGCTGGTCCAGCCAGAGGGGCCGCTCGGGGTGGGCTACTGCGCAGCCCGCCTCTCGAGCGAGCTGGTGGCTGCGAGTGAGGGTGAGTCGCAGAGGGAGAGGAGTGCTGGTATTGCGGTGTGCCACCCGCCCTGCCCTTCGCGACTCAGCGGGGTCGCACCGCCGGGCTGCGAGGGGAGGGATTAGCCCACCCTTTGCAGCTGCATTTCACGTAATCTCGGTGGCAACGCTGGGACCGTGGGACTCGGTCTTTTTCAAGACCTTGAGGAGTGAACCTCTATAAAATACTCAAGGTGGCGCCAGCGGGGGAGGGCGGGGAATCCCGAACCTGCATTGCACGTTGTCGCCTCCGAGGTGCGCCCCAGACCATCTTGGGGCGAGGTGGAGTAGTACGTGTGTGTGTAGTGCATTCTAGAATAATACTACTATTTCATCACAACATTTATTAGAGAAAAATACATTAAACATCGATATGTTCAAACATTTATCACATTCCAAAATCTTGAAACACGAAAGTACTACTTTAAACATAATACGTCCTAATTTAAATTGTTAAATAAATACCTTATCTTTTTTTGGGAATATTTAAAAGCAGATCTTCTTCAAGGATTGGCAAAGTATCGTTTTTAATTACTAAACGTAGACGAATTTGAACATTGACAATGTTATATACGAACTTATCTCCTATTAGCATTATTTCACAAAAAAATACGAAAAAATAAATTAAACATCTATTTGAAAGATCTCTGTGATGACACTTAGCATTAAAATACGACACACAAAAATATAAAACCTTCTCGAAAACATTATTAGTTATGCTGTTTTTAACATTTTTTTCTTTTTGTTTTATATACAAAAGTCAGTACATAATATGAGTTAAAAGTATACGATATTTAAAATAATATAACTATATAAAGCCCAGAATATATTTTACATAATTTTTACTGACAATTTAATGATTATATGACATCCATACTAGCCAATAGCACAATACAAAAAAATCACAATGCAAACGATACTGTTATTTATTACGACTATAGCGATTTTAAACTAAGTATAGAAGACGATACATTCTGAGTTTCATTTTTAATACATAAGATTTGTAATTCGAATTACAATTATCTGTAATAACTATTTCAACTGTCCGCTACTTTCTGTTAGTGGTGATATAAAGCATTTACTTACACGTTATCACAAATTATAGATCGAAGAAAACCTAGTTTTAATTTTGTTTCTGCCTACATTTTAACACTACGATAAAATAGCACATATGGTATGTCGTTAATCGCACAATATTATCATTTATATATGTATTTTTTATTCCAATTAAAAAATAGGGTGAATTTTATGTCACTCGTATTTTAATATTATGACGATAATTAATGATTCATTATTGGAACTGATATTGGTAGCCTGGCATTGGCCACTGAGCGCATCCAGGATATGGAGAATTGGTTGCGTTGGCATGGTAGATGCGGGTCCACAATGGACCCGCATCGCAAAAGACAGAAACGAGTGGAAATGTTTAGAGGAGGCCTTTGTCGAGAGACAAGCTGTTTCGCAAGTGG
>JWHW01026121.1:31821-45381 GCA_000931545.1 Papilio glaucus
TGTCATCGCCACACTTTAAATTACATAGAGTAAATAAATTTTGTAACGATGCCCACGTATATCCTGCCTGCACTTTACCTGCGGTTTAGTATTTATAGGATGAGGCACACCATAATGCGTCAGCGTCTGTACAGAAGGAAGGTGGCAAACGATCAAGTGGTTAATTTTATCATTTTACGGGATTGAATACACAGTACTGTACCTTATAGTTTTAATCTGTTCAATTATTATTTTCTAAAAAAAAAACAAACAGTTTTTTGTATTATTATTAACGAGACTCGTTACGTAATGATTGCCTTTGTTTCACAGTGATCAGTTAACAAGTGAACCGCGTGCTATTATAGTGAATATTCGAATTTCTAATAAAAAAATATGGAGTAAAATAATAAACCATAGAATAATGTGTCGTAATGAAAATAAATATATTTTACTTATCATTTTAATTATAATGTAATAATAAACAGAAATTGGAGAGGGGCGGAACGCCAATAGAGCATCACGGCATCAAAAAACAAATGATTTGCCGGAAGTCGGCACCAATGAATCTGCTCACTTTACAATGAATTAATAATGTACCAAGTATTTTTTTAGCGAAAATATCTACAGTAAAATTCAAGGTTTTAAGTAACGAGAGATCCTACACTATAAAAAGAAAATATATTTTATGTGTAGAAAAAAGTCGTTACATCGATATTATCATTCTCCTGTGAGCCGTTTTTTGTCATCGCCACACTTTAAATTACATAGAGTAAATAAATTTTGTAACCATGTCCACGTATAGCCTATATACTATAGGTATGTAGTATTTATAGGATGAGGCACACCATAATGCGTCAGCGTCTGTACAGAAGGAAGGTGGCAAACGATCAAGTGGTTAATTCTATATTCATTTTACGGGACTGAATACACAGTACTGTACCTTATATTTTTTATTTATTTAATTATTATAAGGATTCATAACAGGTTTGTCGAGAAAGTTACTTGACAAAGAAAATTAGTCCATACTATTGAGAATGCGTGGTATACCTGCATCATAGCATTCGCTGGATGAGGAATTCCATATTGCATAATTTGTGGCTGTACGTTATTCCTGCTCGGATTGTTTATCTGTAAACATTCTTATCTTTATTATGAAATTTTTATGTTTAAAAAATCCAAGAAGTTTAAAATAAGAACGAGATTTGCATCCCGTTAACATAAGTTTTGTAAATTACTGGCATAACGTTCTCAAAATTCTGAATAGGGTAAAACGTTTTTAAGGGTTCCGCAGAGCATCCTACTTATATTCGGAGCTTGAGAATCAGAAAAATAAAATCGAGATCATTTCCCATATGTGTTAAACATGCATACCTGAACAGCGTAGTCAGCGTCCACTTGTAATTGAGGAAATAGTTCCTGGTTGTCATAAAACTGTTCTTGTTGATTGTTGTAAACATTAGAGTATTTGTTAGATGCTTGTAAATTTTGGAAATGTCGTACGTCTTGTTCCTTGCTTAAGTTTTTACTTTGTTGTCGCTCACATTTCCGGTTTGCCGGAGATGCATGAGTACGGCACTGAAACGTAAAGTTGCGTAGCTGACTATAAACAACACGAGTCTATATAAGCACTTGTCAAAGGAAGGAGAATCAGTTTTTACTTCTGTCAACATTAGTCGTGACAATACCTTTTGAGGCCCATCCTTGAGTGATTATTATAAGTAGTCGTATATAGTGTGTACAGTATATAGTGTAGTGAGAATTATTATTTATAATTAATTATTATTGTTGTGAAAATAAGGCTACAACCTGTGTGGGAAACATCAAGAAAGAGATTTGCATCCCGTTAACATGAGTTTTGTAAATTACTGGCATAACCAGTCAATAATAAGCAAAATCATATATAAAAAGCCATCGCCTTGTTGCGCAGAATTTAATTCTCAAAATTCTGAATAGGGTAAAACGTTTCAAAGGGTTCCGCAGAACACCCTACTTATATTCGGAGCTTGAGAACTACTAGTCAAAACGAGTTCATTTCCCGTATGTGTTAAACATGCATACCTGAACAGCGTAGTCCGTGCCCACTTGTAATTGAGGAAATAGTTGCTGGTTGTCATAAAACTGTTCTTGTTGATTGTTGTAATCATTAGAGTATTGGTTAGTTGCTTGTGAATTTTGGAAATGCTGTACGTCTTGTTCCTTATTTAAGTTTTTACTTTGTTGACGCTCACGTTTCCGGTTTGCCGGAAATGCATGAGTACGGCGCTGAAACGTAAAGTTGCGTAGCTGACTATAAATAACACGAGTCTATATAAACACTTGTCAAAGGAAGGGGCCTCAGTTTTTACTTCTGTCATTGGTCGTGACAATACCTCTTGAGGCCCAACCATGACTGTTTGTTATATGTAGTCGTATATAGTGTGTACAGTATATTGTGTAGTGAGAATATTAGGCTACAACCTGTGTGTGTACAAACCAAATATCAAGGAAGAGATTTGCATCCCGTTAACATAAGTTTTGTAAATTACTGGCATAACCAGTCAACAATAAGCAAAATCTTATATAAAAACCTTGTTGCGCAGACTTTGGCCTCAAAATTCTGAATAGGGTAAAACGTTTTAAAGGGTTCCGCAGAACACCCTACGGATTCGGAGCTTGAGAATCAGAAGAAGTAAAATCGAGATCATTTCCTGTATGTGTTAAACATGCATACCTGAACAGCGTAGTCCGTGTCCACTTGTAATTGACGAAATAGTTCCTGGTTGCCATAAAACTGTTCTTGTTGATTGTTGTAAACATTAGAATATTGGTTAGATGCTTGTAAATTTTGTAAATGCTGTACGTCTTGTTCCTTGCTTAAGTTTTTACTGGAATGTATTTTATTCAAACCAGTGTTCATCTTAGTTCTGGATACTGCTTGAGTAACTGTCTTCGTCCCATTGTTCTCAAGAAACGGTGGTTCTTTGTAAATTGTTTCGGTTTGGGTACTTTTGACACTCGTAGATATTTTTATAGACATATGCGGTCCGTTTTGTACAATTTTTATAATACTGCTTACTAAATTTTGGACTACCTTCCAAACTTGAACACATTTCCCCGATTTTACAGCATTAGGCTCCTGTGCTAAATTAGGCAACATTACGACCGATAAATGTTGGAAAATAGTATTAATTATTGCTTTATTCGTTTCGCTACTTTTTTGAATTTTAGTCATTACAGAATCATCTATTTTTGAATATTTTTCGTTAATTTTATCACCTGTACTGGTACTCTCTTCGTTGTTATCAGTCTCAAATGAAAAAACATCATCGAATGTTACGATCCGATCACTTATAATTTTCCTTGCATAATTGTCTTCTTCATTGGGTACTTCACTTGCGGCCAAGTCATAAATTGTTTGCATCTGATCACTTCTAGCTTGCAATGTATTATTCCCATCTTGTTTTGGCATTTTAGACGACGCAAATTCATAGGATGGTCCCCTCTGATAAAGCATAATTTTCTTTGCATCTTTTGTTCTAATTACTTGGTCGTACCTTGGTTTGTTTTGCATGCCTTCCTCTGGTGTTAGTAAATTGCGAGCATGGGAACTTTGCCTTGAAAGGTCTATCAAATTGTTATCAGCCAAATAAGTCAAATTATTATTCATAGGCTCATAGCAATTAAACGGCACGTCCTGGTTATGTTCCGGGTAAAGATTATACTCGTTATTATCTCTTTGTGAGAACTGAAAAAGTTTAGTCAAGTTAATTGCAGCTAGAACAGATTTGGTATGTATTAAAAAAATATATCATAAAATTGTTAGCGGTCTAAAACACTACTAGGGTCTAAATAATTAAAACGCCTTTCTGATTTAAAGGCATGCAAATTTAAATTTCATTAGAACAGACGTCATCTTATAAACGGCTTTGTTCAGTTCTTGCTATAATCTGTATTATAATTTTTCATCCCGTCTAACGCCCTTAATCTATGATAAATTATGATTACTTTCGCCATAGCACTCATAGTACACAAGCTGAATTTTATATAAATAACTTCAGAAGATACTAAAAGATGTTTTCTCTGTTATCTGACCGTTTCTATGGTTGCTACATAGTCAGACAAATAACGTATAATAGTATAACCGGTCAGATTGGAAATTTCCATATGCATAGAGCTGAAAATGGGTTCAGATCTTGGGAACACTATAACAAATAAATTTGGAAAGTCCACATCGATACCTCCTTTTTTAATCTTATTATTTTTTTCGCTACTAAAAAAATAATAAGATTAAAAGTCAAAAATTATCTCCGCGAAGTACGTTTCATTATGAAACCCGATGCGTATGAACTGTCCAACCCTTTTATTTGGAATTCCAGCGTGGGTAGATTCGGTGAAGAACGTCCAAATTCTGCCTTTACACAGAATTTTGTCATTATTGCTTTGCTACCTGAATCTTGCAAAGCTACCGTGTTCTAAACTACACACTGGGAGATCGTTTTTATTTGTATTAGGGTCATACACAGATAAACTTTTAGGAAAGAAGTCCAATTTTTGCCATCAGTGTTACTTTTGCCATAGCAACTATGTATAAACTTACAGCTTTGAATTACAAAGCGATGTAATTTTGTCTCAGAATTCTTAATATCATAGTATTGTTATGAATAGGCGTATTACATAACATTTTGGTGGACATCCTAAAGCGTTCCACAGAACCCCTTTTTTATTTTTCGAGGATTAAGAATCTAGAGAAGTTAAAACGACGTCATTTACCGTACGTATAAGTGATAAACATGCATACCTGCACAGCGGAGGCCGTGTCCATTTGTAATTGAGGAAATAGTTCCCGGTTGTCATAAAACTGTTCTTTTTGATTGTTGTAAGCATTAGAGTTTTGGTTAGATGTTTTTTCCTTGCTTAAATCTTTACTGCGATATATTTTATTCGAACGCGTGTTTACTTTAATTCTGGGTACTGATTGAGTAATCTGCATGCCTTTGTTCTCAAGACGCGGTGGTTCTTTGTAAGTTATTTCGGTTTGGGTACTTTTGTCACGCGTAGATATTTTTATAGAAATACGTGGTACGTTTTGCACAATTTTTATAATACTGCTCACTAAATCTTGCGCTACTTTCCAATCGAGAGCGCGTTTCGTCAGTGCCATAGCGTTAGGCTCATGTGTTAAATTACGTAATATTACGAAATGTGTCGAAATGGTATTAATTATTGCTTTATACGTTTCGCTACATTTTTGTATTTTAGTCTTTATAGAATCATCTAATGCTTTATCTATTCTTTTTTCGCTAACTTCATCGATCGTGCTGGTATTGTCTTCTTCGTTATCAGTCTCTATTGAAGAAATATCGTCATATTTTGGGACACTTATATTCTGTCTAGCATAACTGTCGTAGTCACTTGATACTTCAATTGCGGACAAGTCAAGAATTGTTTCCATCTGATCATTTCCAGCTTGAAATGTAGATTCATAGGATGATCCCCTCTGATTAAGCCCAATTTTCCTCGCACCCTTTGCTTTAATAACATTGTTATGCCTTGTGTCGTATTGCGCGCCTTCCTCTTGTGTTGGCAAACTACAAGCACGGGAACTTAGACTTGAAAGGTCTATCAAATTGTTATCATCGAAATTAGTCAAATTACTATTCATCGGCTCATAGTAATTGATGTTCATGTCCTGGTTATGTTCCGGGTAAAAATTATACGCGTTATTATCCATAACTCTTTGTAAAAACTGAAAGAAATTTGGTCAATTTAGTTTTAGTAAGAACAGATTTTGCTATGTATCGGATTATGATTAATGAAAACAATGATAACATAAAATTGTTAGCGGTTTTAAACACTATTCGCATCTAAACTAGTGAAACGTCTTACTAATTCTAAAGGCAGGTAAATTTTTTAGCAGAAACTTTTAGCAGAACAGACGTCAACTTAGCTTTGTTCATTTCTTGATGTAATTTGTAATATAAGAGTTTTAATTTCAGAGCATTCGTTTTTATAAAGTCTAACCTGCGCAAGCAAACATTTTTCACCCACCAGTACTATGGCGTATCTTGTTTCGTTGATATTTTATATAGAACGATATTTCTACTTCCCGTCCCAATCCGTCCTAAAAAAATTAAGTTGCGTATGCAGCGACCTTAGGTCAGTACATCACTCAAAAGTGACAATGCGACGCGACGCGAAAATATATAGCATTCGTAGTACGTTGGTCTAAGTTGCCATAATTACAAGGCGCGCGTTATTCATTGATCGCATAGTGCACGCCGCATCGCTTATCTACAACATTACATCGGTACATCTAAACATGATACCCATCTCTACTACCGTAAAAATAGTTCAATTGTGCTATTAGTATTAGTACTTATTATTTTACAATGAAATTTATGTTGTTGTTGGTTACCGTCCTTTGCTTAAACAATGTAAATAGTATGACGACTTTGACAGTTGTATCCTTTTTTATATATAGTAAACAAGCAAACGACCCACCGCTAATGGTAGCTGATTTACACATTTTGTCACCCCTACTAAACTCCACAAGTCGATAACCCAGTTCACATTCACATTCATTATATTTTTTTGTCAACAAAATTGTATCCTAATTCGTTACTTTTCCCTTAATTATTAGTTATTGTGAACTGAAAGATCGATTTGTAAGTTCCTTGAAAAAAAATATATATTAAATTATAAAACATTCAACATGTTGATATATTTCTGTCGACTTAATAATAGAAACATAAATATAAATTATTTAGTTTAATACTGACATTAAACCTGTACCAAATTTGTTGCCCCTAAAATATACTGCCCGTCGCCCTTCACCTTCAGCCTACTCAACATGCTGGTAAATCCGTCACTGACTGCTTCGCAACAAGAGAAATAAATACAGAAGCGTCGCCTACTTCTATGTCGAATGTAGGAAATGCATGGAAAAGACGAGAGGGTGATAGTTGGATATTTCATCTCGCTACGTCATTCACATGCGTAAAGTATGTAAGATCCAAGTGGCCCAATTGCAATCCTCATCCTTTCCTAATAAGGATAGAAAGGGAAGGGGATGGGGAAGAGGACTGGACGGGTAGGGGGTGGATAGGAAAAGGAAACATTCTTTTCCAGTCTTTCACCTCCTCTGTCCATTAAAGATCGCAACGCATCGGCCGTCGTGCGTCGGCAATTTCGGCTTAATAGCAATGATGCTAATTTGGACCTTCACAATTGCCTTTAGGAAAAGATCTGTCCCAAACAGTAGTTCCAAGGAGATATTTATATGAAAGAGTTGACCCACTTCCATTATATATTACAAAAATCATTAATACGTGCTAAAACTCCTAGCGCGTATAGGACATACATTTATAATGATTTTCATATACAAAAAGGGTTAAGGAAGCTACGCATTTAAATTACGAAACATCTAAGTTTTCACCTATACAAACCTACATAAATTTGGCACGCTCTTTAGCCTGTCCTATGGAATCAGACCAGACACTTAAACAAACTTTAAAGACTTACGAGAAATATTAAACTGATAAATTAACATCAAGTGAGACTTGAAGCCAACGAAAACTCGTATTATAACATCGAGGCACTCCTAATTCATCAAATTAAAACAAAAGCTTAAGAAAACTACATACTAGAATAAAAGTTTTTGTTTTATATTTTTCCTTGGAATCATGCAACATGCATGCAATGATGCAATGAACTGACCGAATGTGATTTTGACTTATTTAGATTCATTTAAACAATATTTCTTGAATATAAAAACATAACAAACACTATTGTGTACGTGTTTTGTCTGTCGTTAACATTTAGAACATTAGCCAATCTTAAGTTAACAGAACAAACATGTTTCTAAGTTTAAAAAGAGTTTTCAAAACAAACTTACCAATTGTCTTCCAAACAATAACTAGATGAGTTGTCAACTTTTCAATGAACCGCGCACGTACAGAGCAATGCTTTCGCGTTGTACCCTTCGAACAGACTGAAGCGAGCGAGCGATGGTTAAGGGCGGCGAAATAACAGATGCCCGCCCAACATTAGAGCATGCGCGTGTTGTACATATACTGCATCGTTTTGTACGGCAAATAGTTTCAACCGCTGTTTTTCAATGAACTATTATACGATGAATAAATTTTTATTGAAGTGAAAACTTTTTTAGCCGCGTTATACGTTATTTGGTAGGCGAAAATTTTGAGCATGTTGTTCACGCGAACCTATTCTTATAGGTTCTCGAGAACAACATGCTCAACATGCGTCAGCAACACGAGTTATCAACATGTTTATCGAACCAGTTTGGACGGACATTTCATAAGTAATTTTTTTGTATTCAATTTTAAATTTTATTTTTAAGACACAAGGGTTTATTTTTGTTTATCACTTATTTATTTTTGAACTATTCCCACCTGTTTGAATTTTTACTGCTGTCGGCGGTTCTTATGGCTGAATATGTTTTTTTTATTATTTCACCATTATAAAGCTGCATAATCCAGTAGTTATATACATTTATTATTATTAAACTAAAACAAGAATACCCTTAGTCTCATCCCTCACGACCGTAATCCAATGGTGTAGGCAGATTACGTGCCATTTAGCACTAACCTGGCGCACCTACACCTCTTTACATCCATATATTTACGATTACGGATAACTCTAATACAGTGTTTTATTATGTCACAAATCTGGTCGATGACCACCGCCCACTACAAACATTGGTTACTTAAATGTGCAACATATATGTATTTGCCTTCTTAATCTTTCTTCATTTGTTACTGACAAGGTCACTTCGTGTACATAACCTACAATATTGACCGTCAATGTGATTAGCAGGAGTCTATTGAACGAGGAACGGAACAAGGGAACGATTTGTGTGGCGATTCATAGGGGATGCCTACGTCAAGCAGTGTTCACCTGCTGGCTGATGGTGAAATAATTTATTAGTGAAATCAATTCGACCGCGGTGCTAAACTAGTTTTTGAAGTGAAACTTCTTTAGCAGCATTAAGTGATTTTTGGTAAGGTAAAAACTTATGGGTTCGCGTTTCGGTTGACCCCGACAGCTCCGCTCATTCCATTCGCTAATAATCAACAAAAACACCCTTGTAACTTAAATTGATGAATTAAAACTTAATTAAATTAGGATTAACGGGACCTACTCAGACTGGTTTAGCATCAATAAAGGTGTAAGACAGGGCTGTGTAGCATCCCCGTGGCTGTTCAATCTCTTTATGGATGATTGTTTGAAAGCTTTGAAAGACGAAGATTGTGGATTAAGAATGGGTGAATTAGTTGTAAAATGTCTCTTGTACGCCGATGACCAGGTCGTGTTTGCGTCATCGGCGGAGGACTTACAACTTATGCTGAATGTAGTGAATGATTCATTAGAAGGTAAAGGTATGAAGATGAATGTAGATAAGACGAAAGTAATGGTGTTTGAAAGAGATCAAAGTAAGACAGTAATTGATATAAATGTTAACGGTAAAGCAGTGGAACAGGTGGAAGAGTTCGTGTATTTGGGGTGTATGTTTAGTAGAGATGGTAGGCATGTTAAAGATTTTGAACGACGAGTGAATGCGGGAAATAAAATGAATGGGGCTATAGGTACAGTAGTTAGGAGTCAGAATGTGTCTATGAAGGCTCGTCTGGCTATACATAATGCTGTACTAGTCCCCACTTTAATGTATGGAAGTGAAAGCTGGGTTTGGCAGGAAAAGCATGCTAGTAGAGTTAATGCCGTTGAGATGCGATCCTTAAGAAGTATGTTAGGCGTGACGTTGAATAATAGGATTAAAAATAGCGTTATAAGGGACAAGTGTGGCTTAAAAGTGGATGTTGTGACTAGAATTGAGAAAGGTATGCTTCGGTGGTTCGGGCATGTTGAAAGGATGAATGAAGAGAGAATAACGAAACAAATTTATGTTGCAAAAGTGAGTGGCAGTGTTGGTAGGGGACGCCCCAGGAAAACTTATATCGATCAGATTAGCGGTTTACTAAAAAATGGCGATATAAGGAGCACCCATAACCGACGAGCATGTATGCGTAGATGTATGAATGTAGAAGAAGCGAGAGAGGTGTGCCAGGATCGTGCCAAATGGAAATCCGTCATCTCTGCCTACCCCTCTGGGTTACGGGCGTGAGCGCATATTTATTTATATTTATTTAAAACTTACTATAAAATAACAAAATGTTAGGTTTCACTTTTGAATAGTGAATGCTCAAAGCAGTAAACATACTTTTTCTAATCAATCATTTTATTATATACTTTATAGTTTGGCTATAAAGAACATATTACTTTGATAGAATTTTTTTAATGAACACAGACTGTAAATATTCTTGAACTATTGCCGCGCTTCCACCTGTTTCGAGTTTTTACTTCTGTGGGAAATCCTTATGACTGCCTTTGCTTTTTTTTAGCTTGAATCTCTTCGCAAGTAAACGCGCGTAATAACATGCAGTATTCCAACCGACGGGATCGTAAATTGGAATCCGAGACACTTGGCTATCGTGACTAATGAAATTAATTTATCATTCAATCATTCGTTTGTAAGTAAGTAATCAATATGTCCAATATGTCAATGAATTTTAACCGTCGTAGAGCCCGCAACAAAAACATCTGTTGCACGAATAGGCCGGCTCGACCGGTGAAATACCACGACCTCACAGTTAACAGGCGTGAAGTAGAACGAACTCTGCGTTTCGTCTAATGAGTGAGGTGTCGGAGTCCTAATTTCAGTCCTCTTCCCCTTCCCACCCTTTCGTCATAAGGACAGGATGGAACGGAAAAAAGATTAGACGGGGAGGGGGTTAACGGGGAAAAGAAAATATCCTTATAGTCTATGCCCTCCTCTGTCCATTAAAGGTAGGCAACGCATCTGCAACACATGTGCTTGTTGCGGATGTCTATGGTTAGCGTTCACTTAACATCAGGCGATCCGTTTGCTCGTTTGCCACTTTATTCTATAAATAAAAATTATTTACACACAATTGTTTTCATAATCTTGTATGTGTTTATTAAAAAAAGATCATAGCTTACTTATAACGCTATTAGGATGATCACGGGTGAGGTGACAAGTGTGAGTTGATCGAAGCTACCGTTCATTAGATATTTAATAGGACTAACACGTCTCACGATGTTGCGACATGTTACGACATCACGTAATAGATGCAAATTATATGACTATGGTGATATACAAATATGTTTTACGGTAGAGCCCGCAACATCTCTTGCACGAATCGGCCGGCTCGACTGGTGAAATACCACGACCTCAAAGAAAACAGACGTGAAGTAGGAGTATTTTATTCTTCTGCGTTTCGTCTAATGAGTGAGTTGCCGAAGCCTAAATGGCAGTCCTCTTCACCTTGTCGTCGTTTCCTACAAAGGGGGAGGGGATAAATAGGATTCTTTGTGTTTATCCCGTCTATGGGTAGCGCTTCCCAATCCTTCTGCAGAAAGGGCTTCTGGACACCAAGCGCGCCCTCCTACACTGCCTTTTTTCATTGGCGACGCCGATACGACAAGGCGGGAACTCGGTCGGGGGACCTAGAAAAAGGGTGAAGGGGGTGAGTGCTTTTATCTTTTTTTATTACATGCAGCAAAGAAAACTCAAAAACGACTTTCCTGATAATTTAATGAACAAGTAATTTCTGAGCTAGTGCATTGTACTATCTGACAGTTAATAAAATGTTAACTGATCGACTGTATGTTACGTTCTAATAATTTATCTTTTTAGTATAAAACGTTCCCCTCGGTCGCGCTAAAGGCTTGATCACACCCAGCAAAGCGGTGAGACAGTTACTCGAGCTAGTAGATAGAATGGGGCCCGATTGTTTTTACGCTACGCAAAGCTTATACACACTGAGTACTTGACCGAGAGCACTGTCACGCCCGCTTACTCGATTCGGGTAATCAAGCCTTTATCACTGAATGCAGGGATCTCTCTCCCATCATACTTGAGGATTATCACTGAGGTGAGATCAAATCACCCACTAACTCTGTCTACCTCGATCGGGTCAAAAACGTAAGTACTTTTTATAAAATAAGTATGGAAGGAAGGTCGGAGATATTACCAGAGGTACACATAATAAATAGGTAGATAATGCATATTTAATATCTATCCATCCTTCAAAGTCATAGCATATGGTCGTGTTGATATCGTGTTAATAAACTTTATAATGAAATGTGTTCCAATAGCGGACACCTACGTGGCCAACGTTCATACTTAAACTATTTTTAGAATAGACTTCGATGTGATCGATAATGTCTGCTTCGTTTGCAAATGTATAGAAGGTATAAAACATTATTTTTTTGACTTTGATTAACGTAGAGTTAATCAAAGTCAAAAAAATAATGTCACGCTTGTTTTCCGTGAGGTTGTGGTACTTTCTTACTTGAGCCAACCCATTCGTGGGTTCATTGGTATTGTGCTGGCTGATCAAGAGGCGAGGATTGACACTAACAAAGATCACAATGACATATTTATAATCCCATTTATTGACTATTTCCTGCGATTGAAAAAAAATGATATGAACATTTCATTTCTTATTGGACAGGAATTAACAAAAAGAAAGGTAAATGGTATCAGAGGCGGTATTATCCTTAAGGCAAAGTGTTGCAGGAACAAAATTCTTTGGCGTGGTGAACATGACACATAACTATGACTGATCAGAGGATTGATGAGTTTATCTTCTAGCCGCCCAAACGAACATTGTTCTTTTCCATGACTTATCAGAATATTGAGAAACGTAAATATGACTGATCAATAAAACCAATAAATTAGTCCTGTTTTTCATTGTTAGTGGCGCCAAGAACGTCTTTGCCTACAGACGCCCCAACGTTAATCCGCCTGTGAATGGTATGCAAATATCCAAGGAAGTACGCCGGCCAAACTTTGGCATTACAAGAATAAAAATGCCTACAACAGAAAATTCTGGGAATAATTAACAAAATAAAATGTGGACACACGCTGCCTCGAGCCATCTGGCAAAATTGAAAATCTTATCATACCGTTTTTATTTTTTATAGAAGATGGTGGCAGACCCATAGGATATACAAAAATATAGAGCTGATTAACAGAAAAAAGATGTTTCCTTTTCCTCTCCATTCCCTTCAAATCATCTTGTCCTTTCCTTATCATAAAGGGATGTGAAATGGGAAGGATAGGAAAAGGAAATATTATTTTTTCTGTTTATCCACGCAAAAACAACATCATCTGTCCATAGGTAGGCAACGCATTTGCAACTTATTAGGTTGTTAGAAACCTATGGGCATTAAATTGGATATCCTATAGCTTACTCGTTTGCAAGCTTGTTGCATAAAAAAAACACACTTTTCGTAACGCTCTCGTTGTGCATTCGCCAACTTACTCCTCAAGTGAAGCTTGCCTAAAGAAGTTTGTACTTCAAAATAGACCGACCGATTTTACGAACCATATAAAACAAAAATGAAACTTAACTATATAAAATAAACATTAAAACTGATGTAAATTATAAATGACTGGCTCAAAACACCAAGAACTCAGAGCGGGTAACAAAATATTAAAAATAAAATTACAATCAGCTGCCAACTGGCAACTGGTTGCTTGTTTAACAGTGACTGTCA
>JWHW01026141.1:3740-38807 GCA_000931545.1 Papilio glaucus
CGGCGCGCACAAGTGACGAGCTGCTCGGCGCGTACAAGTGACGAGCTGCTCGGTGCGCACAAGTGACAAGCGGCGTCGGCTGATGAAACTAACGTCTTAGCATATCACTAGTATGGGTAAAATAACTGAAGCTGAAAATGTTCCTCCAAGTAAGTAAATCAATATGGTTCCACTTTAATATCTTTATATATAAAAATGGAGACGTCCCTATATTTTAGGAGCCAAAATTAAACATAACAACGATTGTGATTGTGGGTGGTCGTAGCCTCACCGTCCCAATAGGTTCCCATGGTGGTTGCAATTAGGAAAAATAACCAGCAACGAAGGATTTTGATTTTTAAGGTTCCATTAAACTTGTGCGCACAATATTCCAACCAAATTATTATTAATTAAATGTAAATTAATATACAAAATTAATTATTATTTATTATTAATATGTAAATTAATAAAACAAGGTAATTTTTTTAAAATAAATGGTCAATGTTCTCACTATAAACCAGCAATGGGGGGTAAGCAATGATTACGAATTATTTGGCACGATCCTGGCACACCTCTCTCGTATATTCTACATTCATATTACGTATGCAAGTTTAACACTAATCTGATGGGAATAAGGTTGTCTAGCACGTCTCTTAAGATTTATTATTTTTTTGTTTAGAAAACCAACAACCCCCTAAGGAGTTGTTTTGTGATAAAATGTACCTAATATCTAAAGTAAGAACGTATTTGCATTTCTTTATCTCGACATGTGGATATAATTTATCTATGAATGGCGTAAGTCTCTTGCGATCGAAGTGATGCAGATAAAAATAACTTAAACAGATAACAGTAGGTACTGATATCGATCGGATAAATTCCGATAACAAGTCTATGTTACAATTCCAATTCAGAAAATGTAAATTGTCAAGTTTTGTAATGTCAACACAACGCAGCGTAGGTAGGCCTCGAAATGAGTCGATGGTCAAGGCTGTAGAAGTCTACTAGATGACCAGGGGACCGATCTTTGTGGCATCGAGGTAGTACTTCCCCGGGTCGAGCCGACCCATTCATACAACAGTATTATTACCACTGCGGAACTCCACTGTGTAAACCTTGTATTACGTGAAGATCGCTACCCGCTTATTGCGAGGTAAATACTAACGCACGCAAAAATAAATAAGACGCAACGAAATTTGCCGCCTCAGGAACAAGAAATCGTTTATTTTTGGTAATTTTACAAAAGTGCCCATCACTCCTAGAGCTTATTATTTAATCCTAAGGCTTCCCAAGTGAGCGTACAGAGTAAATCCAATGTAAATCACAATAGCTTACCAACCTTTCGCGTAATATCCAACCATACAAGGATGTAAAAACAAAAGCTAGTCTTAATAACAACGCCCCGACTCTAAGGGTTCAAGCACAGTGGGAGCGGCGCGATTGGCGGAATACGCAAGCGTATCATCGTATCATATCGTATCATATCGTAAAAACAAATAATTCAGTTTATGTTTAAGTCAGTTTAGTAGGTACAGACGTTATTGGTTCTATTCCATATCGATATGTAATCGATATTTATTTTTCATCATCAATCACAAAAACCGTTTTCAAATATCCATATCCAATATCTGTATCGTATGAAAGACGACCAAAAAAAAAAGGTCAACACCGGTCTCCATCGATATAACATAGATATCACGTATAAACTATAGGTATAATATAATACAGTAATAGTGAAAAATACGATACTTTTAAAACTACGCGTTTTCGCTGTTCTCGCGAACGGTCCCGCCGCCCGCGCCGCTCTCACTATGTCCAAACCCTAACTGTACCACAGCACGCGCTGTATGCATTGAGACTAGTTCGTCTACGGGCAGTAGATAAATTTCCTTGTTCTAACAATCCTAATCGAGAATGATAAAATATATTGAGTTTTTGTAACAATATAAACAAAATACAATATTCCCGGCGATATAATGATGTTGACTTAAGATTATCACGTCCCTTGAGAGTTGAACGCTCGTTAGTTTATCAGATCGGCGGAGAAACAAAATACATTTACAATTTGGTCCAGTTATACTCCTGCGCACTTTCTGTTCTGTATAACGAGTGCACCCGACGACTCTGTGATTGTTGCACGATGTCTGAGCACGAAGTGAATGAAATAACTCCGTTGCTACGTTCACAATCAAATCATCCTCACATTCGAGGTACGTACAGTATATATGTATAGGTATTTAACTTAAAAATCGACACACATTTATTTATCAAATTGTTATAGATCAGTCCGTGTTTGATTTGCAAAATGCTGAATTTAATATAATGTGTATATGACAGTGTGTTTTAGATATAAAACCATTTTTATAAATACCAAAAATACGTTTATAGAATATTATTTTTTGAAGTCTATGTTAGCGTCAGCAATGTCAAACTAAAAGAGGACTGAAATGATAATCAGATAATATTTTTTATAAAAATAAAATGTTGAAATAAATTAATAATATATATTTTAACCACTCCTACTAAGCTTAAAAGGTATTGTCTTGTGCTATGATATAAGTTCACGACAGTAGGCGAATGGCGGATTCGAACCCACAACCCCATGTATGGTAGTCGGCACCTTAACCTTTAGGCTATTGGCGCTTAAATATTGGTAAAAGGTAATGAAGTAAATTATTATCATCATATTATATTATATTAAAAGAAATATCTTGAGTATTTCTAAAACTTTGCAACTTTGACCAGATCATCGTTTGGGAGGCCTACCTACGCTGCGTCGACCTGTACGTTGTCGCCATTCTAGGACCTTTAGGCCCCATCGGCCATCCGTTCGCGAGCAATGTGTCCGGCCCGCGTTTGCAATTCTTTGGGGAATGTCGTTGTTACCTGTCGCAGTAGAACCAGCGGATCACATAATTTCTAATGCGATCACGCAGACAAACTCCGAGCAATGCCTTCTCCATTGCCCTTTGAGTGACCTTGATCCGGCTAATTGTGCTCGCCGTGAGGGGCTGCGTTCCGCTTCGATCCTGATTACTGTGAATTTGCAACAACGACTGATGTAAACCAGATTTGACCTAGGGGTAACATGTTTTCCTGCCACCAGAGCGAGCAGTTGCTACTGCTACTGTTGTACGGATGGGTCGTCTCGACCGGAAAGTAACCTTCTCACAGAAAACAGGCATGCGGTGTTTGTACATACGAGTTTCGACTGATTAGTGAGGTTTCGCAAGTCTTATTTACCCCTTTCCTAGCCTCTTTTTTTACTTATCTTTTCCCTGGCAACACAAAAAACGACAAATAAGTTTCTGCATATGTTACTGTTCATTATACTACATATAATGAAATTGTAAAAAGTTTATCAAATAATTTGTAGGGGGACTGGGAGTTCGTCATTTGCAGACATTCCTGCTGTTCCTCGCGCTGTGCCTCGTGTACAGCATGCGCGTCAACATCAGCATGGCGATCGTCGACATGACAGACGCGACCAAGGAAGACGTGAGTTAAATCAAATTACATACACCACGGTAATATATCGAAAACTCGGTAGTATCTGTCAAACTCTCACTTATATTACAGCCGTGGATATAGTGCCTGTCTATGAATATTACTTTATTTAGATTAATTTGAAACGTCATCACCCAACACTCAATTAAATTACAACAGAACACGTAGTAGAAAAAACTACACTATTTGAGTCCCTTTGTTAAACTGTCCGCTTTAAAGTCTCTTTATAACAGGGAATTTCTTAACTACAAGACATGCAAGGCGTGTACGCGGAACGACTTTTATGCGAGCTACTTTCACAAGCTTTAATTTTGATAATATTAAGAAAAATTCCTAAATTATGAATCATAGACTGTTTGAATCAATTGTATATTTCGGTGACTATTTTAGTATATAATTGGCTTATAATTTCCACAATCCTACCGATTGCGCCATGACATTTAATAAATCTACTGACTTATTGACGTCTACATCGACTGATCTAGTAAAAATTACTATATTAACTACTGATCTACAAATGCCTGACAATCTTAAAGTGTGAATATTTGTTTTATAATTGTATGTCAGTTGATGAAATATTATGTCTTATACGAGTAGCATACCGCAAGGATTACGTTTCTTTCGTGCTGTTTGCAGATAAATTTGGTTAACCTGATCACGATTAAATTCACTTTAGTTCTAATGGTACGGGAGCCGAAGCGGATATTTCTGTACATCCTCGAGCACGTCTGATTTACATATCGCGGTATCGTGGACCCTTTTAAGCATCCTACATCACAAACATTTCAACCAACGTCTATGTAGAGCCGCGCTTTGGGTAGCCCATTAAGTTTGTAAAAAAACGATCATCGGTCATACTCGAGCGCGTCACATTAAGTTTGTTGAGATTTGTTTACATGCTAATAAGTGTGCATTTCAATAATCTGACAATTTGAACAATATACAAAGGAGGTGGATTACAAACTTGTTAAACAAAACCGTCACCTGGAAATCCTCGAGCATGGTCAATTTTGTTTTAAATACGAAGTAACAAAAATCTATACATATAATAAAAATGTAACTGATCGCTGTCTGTACATGGAAGATATTTGAGAAAAACTATTATTGGGGCTTTCATAAACGCAATAAAACTCAAAACAATCATTATTACATTTTTTCTGTTTGTATGTTTGTCTGTGCGTTTATTACCGCTAATCGCAGAAACGGCTGAACCGATTTGGGTATGGTTTTCACTACTATATTGTGGTAAGCTTCACTTAACATTTAGTGTTTGTTTTATCTCAATCGGTTTATGAATAAAAAAGTTATATCAATTTAAAGAACCATGTCAAACATTTGTTCGATAAAAATGCTATAAAATAGAGTACTATTATATAGATTATTACTGTTAAGTAAGTAATATAATTTCGTAAAATATTAAATATCGCTTGCAGGGCGGGTGAAACCGCGGAGCAAAGCTAGTAGTAAATAAAATCTGGAGACCGTTTCTCCACCGCTAGAAGTAAAAATGTCATGAGAATTTTTTTTTCTTTTTACCATCTAATTTTCAAAATGCAATAGGTTCCCATGACGGTCGAGGATGTACAAGCTTAGCATCGTCGGCTCCCGTGCTATACGCTAAAGCAAGAAAAATTAAAATCAAATAATGGGACAGTAACTACGGGGACATTTAAATTTTAAGATATGGTAACAATATATTTAAATAAAATAGAAATGATGTACAACGACCTGTGATATCGAGGCTATTATTTTTATGCAACTCTACTCCATGCAGTTAAGTTTATATCTGTGACAGATATGTTTCATGAACCAATGCGAGCGCTGAGACGGAGGGCTCGTCCGGGTCATGGACTGATTTATCATCTGACATTGTTTATTGTACTAGTAAAATTTCCTACAGTGGAATTGTTCAAGTTCAGCTGAATCCAGTTCTGCGTACAATGATAGGACACGAATTATACTATGCGTTTGTTCAGAATTATTTATAATTTCATTTGATTTAAGAAATAGGTTTTAGGATATGTTTATTTTTTTACAATTACGAACAATATTTATTACTAGCTGTGTCGGCAAACTTCGCTCCGCCCTATAATTAATGGTTCACTATTTTGGCGATAATGGCTTACACATTAAAGATAGATGAGATATGCTGTCGCGGGATTTTTTGTAGGACTATTTACGGTAAACATTTTCATTATGCATTATGTACGTGTACCTCTATCGGTTTTTTTCCTCCTTGCTTGACACTTATCGTTATATTTTGGACAATTCAAACCTTTATATCTGTATAAATTATAGCCTATATGTTATTCTGATGTATATGGTATATTATTGCAAAGTTTCATCAAAATCCATTTGGTAGTTTTTGCATGAAAGAATAACAAACATTCATACATCCATACTTACAAACTTTCGCATTTATAATATTAGTAGGATTATTAGTTATTAATTTCACGTCATTACCAGAGTTTTCTTTAGTCGTGTTACGCCGATTATGCTATTACAAGTGTACTACGATTGGTAATTACAATTCTAGGATATTGTCAATGATTTTTATATGAGTGATTACATGTGTACACGAGCTTGAGGCGACAGCACTAGAACCTAACATCATTAAGTTTTCACATAACCAGCCCAAACATCTCAGTTACTTTTATTCATATTAATAATTTAAATAATAAAAAGTCTAATAATGCCACTTTACAAATTATTATTTCGTAACTAATCTTCTTGGTGTACTCGCAATGTATGATATAAAATATTCCGCGGTCGTTTAGAATGCAAGCGTGATGTACCATCAAATAAAATCGCTACCAATCCTTGAATAACTCTATTCAGAAATCAACGATAAATATGTTTTATTTACAAATCTGCCATGATTAATTGCCTGATTACTTATAAAAATAAATGAGATGTTATTTCATAGATAACTGGACATTCGTACGAAATTTTGCTGTGATTATAGTATGACAGCACGTCGTGTTCATCATCATCTTTTCCAGCACTTCGATTGGAGCTACAGTATGCAGTCGATGATCCTGTCGTCGTTCTTCTGGGGCTACGTGGTGCTGATGCTGCCGTCGGGCGAGCTCGCCAAGCGCTTCGGCGGCAAGGCTCTCATCACCATATCCGTGTCATTCAACGCGTTCCTCTCGCTTCTGCTGCCAACTGGTGCTTATTTCGTAAGTTACTGATTTTATAATAACAATCGTAAAATAGACGGCAACTGATAAAATATCATCTAATGTCAGCTAATGCCTCGTTAACGTTCATTATCGATATAATTTAAAAATCTGTACTTTTATTATATTTAAAGAAAGTTGATGAGTTTGTTTGTTTGAACGCGTCAATTTCTGGAGCTATCAGTTGGATCTGAAAAAATATTTTTGCTTTTGACAGTCCACTGATTACTACAACGGAGCCTAGAAAGCCTTTAAGTTAGGGGACGAAAGTTTGTATAGAGTAAACTGCGTCATCACAAGAGACAGTAAGTATATTAATAATAGATCTAATGCTGTGTATCGCAGGGCGGATGGAAATTTGTCGTCGTATGCCGAGTGCTGCAAGGCATGTCCCAGTCCTTCGTGTTCCCGTCCATGCACCATCTCGTCAGTCAATGGATACCTTTGGAAGAGAAAGGCCGGCTGAGTACTATTATATACGCTGGTGAGTTTTTTTTCTGAAACAAATAATTAATATGTCCATGTTTCATTTTAGTTAAGTCAATATTACCTTAACTGCACACTTAAATCAACAACCACGGAGTTCGATATAGCCTCTCATCTGCTTCTTCAATAAATAAACATTAATCAAATAACATATAATAGGTGCCCAACTGGGAGTCGCCCTGCAGCTCATCGCGTCAGGTTTCTTGGCGGCAGCTTGGGGCTGGAAGGCGATATTCTACACCAACGCGCTGCTCGGCGGCCTGTGGACGGTGGCGTACTTATTCCTAGGGTCCGCCTCCCCCGAACAGTCCAAGATGATCTCTCAACATGAGCTGACGTATATCCAAACATCTTTAGGGCGGACAGAAGAACAAAAGGTAAACCATACTGCTTAAGCTTGTTCAAATAATATTACATAAATATTATTGGATTTTTTCTTATTTTACTGTTTTAACGTCTACGTCGTCTTCATAAGTTTATCAAAAAAGCATAATAGTAAGGGAATTTAATTTTCCTCTAAAAAGTTCTATGTAAACCCAAACCGCCAACAGTCTTATAACTAACTTGCTAACAATGCCCTTGAAAGCTTAACAATTAACACTTTGTGTGGTTCAAAAGTGGATATTGTGACTAGAATTGAGAAAGGTATGCTTTGGTGGTTTAGGCATGTTGAAAGGATGAATGAAGAGAGAATAACGAAACAAATTTATGTTGTAAAAGTGAGTGGCACGTTCCAAGAGAACTTATATAGATCAGATTAGTGACATACTAAAGAAAAACAATACAAGGAGTAACAATGACCAGACCAGAGAGGTGTGCCAAGATCGGGCCACATGGCAATCCACATTCTCTGCCCACCCTCTGGGTTACGGGCGTGAGCGCATATTTTATTTTATTTTTATCATCTCTAAATATACAACTCACTTGCTTGACCTGTTATAAAATACTAGCTGTTCCCGCGACTTCGTCCGTGTTGAATCCAACAAAAGTTGCATTCGCATTCATCGCGGAAAATTAATAAGAACTTTATTTTTATTTATTTGCTACAACCTTGTGCCACATGATATACGTCGACGAATCATGTAATTCACAATTCCGTGGGTTCTTTACTTGATTCTGATGAACCTTGCATTTTTGTGCAAATTAAATTAGTCTTAGTTTTTTCTTATAACTTTTGTTAGGCCTGCGCCTACCGACATACCCCTCCACTCCACGCTCAAGACTAAAACTCTGCTTGTTGTCCCACTATTTCCTCCTCATAACATGCCCATACAATGCTAACCTTTCGCTTCTTATACGTCTACTTTAAGTCGGGGATTTTAAAATTATTCTTCATTATATATTTTTTGTTGTATGCTTATCAACATCATAAGTTGATACAAAATTTTAAATTGGTTGTTTTTTTTTTAATTGAGTGTCGTTATGTAAGGTATCTATCGATATTTATTGATATATACATCTCTGAAAAACAAAATCAAATATATCCCACGGGAACCGTCAATTTTTCTGCGAGAGAAACTAGCCTATGTGCGTTTCCGGACTATAATCTATCTCAGTACCAATTTTCATCTAGATTCATTCAGCCGTTTCGGCGTGAAAGAGTAACAAACATCCATCCAAACTTTCGCATTTATAATATTAGTAAGATAACAGAGTCCTGATGACTATGTGTCCTATATGACTATGACTAGTCTACTTGTCAACTATATATTATACTACTAACTATAGCACTAATCCTATAGCAATATTTTGTAAAGGCGTTGGAAGTATCCAAGTTGTGACCGTTCGTGCAAAGCATTACACTTAAAAAAGATATTGTTTGTGCCTAATGCCCGAATTAGTTAATATAATTTGAGATAATCTCGCGACTCGGCTCGGCGGCTAACAACAAGTGCGTGCTTTTATTAGCAAGTGTAATATCTGGCACCTGAATTATTCATGGAGGGGAATAGCAGAATAGCTCATTACCGCCCCCTTACGCTGGAAAGATTCCTTATTAGAGTTATCTCGCACCGGGAAAAAGGATTTTTGATGAAGCGAAATACATTTGTAAATTCTACCATTTGCATAAGAAATTTTTCCGACGCTCCTTCAGTCGTGAGGAAGGATCGCATAAACATAAAATTTGTTAACGGAACAAAGATTTATCCTTCGTATTTTATTACATTTAGATTAATTTTAAGCATTCTTCACAAGTAAAATCACTGGAGATGCAAATAATTGGTTTAAATATCTTTGAAACTAAAAAAACACGCTAACATGTTTCCATTTTATGCAATGTATGGATTGTTATTTAAATTTTAACACCTAGATGGCGTTAAGCCGGTAATCCAGAAAATCACTAATCCTGAAGATTCTGGTGAGGATAATGGGAGAAACTATTTAAATTATAGCATTGTCACCGGTCCTTGATAAATGTGCAAAGTTTTCAATGGGGCGAAAATCACGTTGGCAAACGTGGCCCAACGCTTGCAGTTGCGTTGGTTACCTTCAATGGACAGAGGATATTTCCTTTTCCTATCCATCTTCTCCGTCAAATCTTTTTCCTTTCTATCCTATTCTTATTAGAAGGGGAAAAGGACTAGTATTAGGCCTCCGGCACCTCACTCTTCAGACGAAACGCAGAAATACTTTTACTTGACGCGTGTCTTTTGTGAGGGCGTGGTATTTCACCGGTCGAGCTGGCTTATTCGTGTAACAGATGTCCTTGTTCCGAGCTATCCACTTTCTGTTTATGTATGTAAATGTTTTATACAATTTTTAAAGCAAATATAAACAAAATAACGTAATGAAATTTGCAGAAACACCGTACTCCGTGGGTGAAGATCGTAACCTGCCTGCCGTTCTGGGCGGCGGTGGTGGCGCACTGCGGGCAGAACTGGGGCTTCTTTACCCTCATGACGGAGATGCCCACCTACATGGCCAAAGTGCTAGACGTCAATTTGAAACAGGTTATTTTAACATAAATTCCAAGATACACTAATTTCAAACATTCTTAACCCGATTTGGGGCAAAGGGAGATAAAGAACAATATTTGTTTTTTATCATACATATAAAGATACTGATGTACCGGACCACATACCTTCAATACTTCTTCTTCTTGTTCTTCTTTCGATTGAGAATACACTGATCTCAATTCCCTCGGCGTAACAAATATGTGACCCCTACTCAATGGTAATTTTTCTTCAACTTATTATCAAAATTGTGATTGTTAGAACGGAGTTCTGTCATCTCTGCCATACCTCGCCATGTACCTGCTGAGCTTCCCCGTGGGCTTCCTGACGGACTTCCTCATCAGGCGCGGCTGGCTCAGTATCACCAATACGAGGAAGTTGTCTAATACTATAGGTAATTACTTTTATTAAAATAATTTTGACGAATTTTCAAAAGTACGTATAAATTATTTTGAGGCTATTAAGATGTGTTTCGACAGCCTAAAAGTCTGGAAATCTTTAATTAATATCGTAATTTTCCAGGTCTTTGGGGCCCGGCTTTAGCATTAATCGGATTGTCGTATGCACCCGAAGGTAATATGATAGTTTCTGTGCTCATGTTGACCGTCACCCTGGGTATCAACGCTGGCCACTTCACAGGCTATATGGTAAGTGCCCAAATAAAACTATCCTCGGTGATACATAGCTTAATGTAATATCGACTAAAACATTGCATGCTTACAACTGCCTTACTAAAATACGAAGTGTTAGAATTCTAACTATTCAAAAAAGGTTGCCGTATCTTAAAATGAAATCAAAAAGTAATGATTCAGTTATAGGGATGCCCGAAGCCTGAAGAATATGTCGCCGACCGATTCTCAGAGCAGACAACTTTGAAATAATGGCCACTAAACATTAAATTATCAAAGTAAACAATATAATGAACATTTTAAACGTAATTCTTTCAGTTGATTCTGGTGGACTTGGCGCCAAACTTCAGTTCATCTTTGATGGCCATCTCGAACTTCTTCGCCAACATAATATCTATAATAGCTCCTTTGGTTTGCGGCATCATTATTCAAGATGAGGTATGATCATAACATTTATATACTAACTTGCATTTATTAAATAGAAGGGCAGTTTCCAAATGTACATTACTTTACCTTTCCCCGGGACAAAGCGGAAATTGGATTCATTCCATAATTTTGACAGAATAATTTATTATATTCTTCTTGACTGTCATTGCTAGCAATATCTGGGTCCGTATTATAATGTCTAGAGGTCGACATTTACATTACATCATAATTCTAGATCTAAACATCATTTAACATCGTGCGAGCCGCTCGCTCGTGTGCCGCCTTCTTCCGTTATGAATATTTCTCTTTTAGACAAAAATTTCTGGACAAATAGTGTCGTTTATTCATTTATGGAAGTTTAGTTTCCAATGTTCTTTAATTTGTCATTTCCGTAAGTGAATTTTTAATTAAAAAAAATATTCCATTGCAGACTGATCCAGCGGAGTGGCGGAAAGTGTTCTTCCTGGCATCCGGCATCTATTTCTGTTCTAATTTATTTTTCGTTCTGTTCACAACTTCGAACAAACAGCCGTGGAACGACCCCGGCCAGAAAGATTCCGGTTAGTGGCATAACATTTATAAATAAGACTTCATATTCTATGTTAGGGTAATGTTTTAAATTATTAAAGTTTCAAGCCTTTTAGTCCAAATAAGTGTAAACAGTACCAACCTTTATTGATTTACATCCAAATGTGACAAGTGTATTTGCATGAAGCTTATAAACTGTGTCTAAAATTTGCCCGTAAATAGACATGGGCACCTAAATAGACATAGGTATTTTGTTCCAGACATACAAAATGAACAAGAATACAGGCATGTGCTTGTTATTCAGGGCTATATTTTGTTCCAAGCTGTAAAGTTTGTACACAAAGGGTACGATTTACCTTTTACGCTAATTATTAGCGTAAACGTTCGACAGATAAATTAAATAAAGATAAGATAAAAGAATGTGTTAACAGAACAATCACAGTATGTGGAACTTAACTAGCTAACACTGAACGTACTATTATGCAGCCGGCGTTGTTTATCTTTTAAAAAGAAACTACGAATCACACTGCGCTACTTATTTAATTAATTTTTACATTATGAAACTGACGAATCCTGAATTTTTGTACAAGCTTACTCCGCGAGGTCTAAAATCTGACTCACTGAACAATACATTTAAAAAAGTTCGGATACAACTTTTAAAGTGGTATTTTGCGATTGCGATAAAACATCGTCATATGGTAAAATGCTAAGTGTACTTTATGAGGATTGAAATAAGGGTTATAACAGTACGTTTGCGTGCGCACAAAAGTTATCCTCGTTGAGATTTTATCACAGTAGCTGGTATTTAGAATCACTGGCTTATTAAAAAGTTATTTATAGCAATTTTTTTTATTTCAGATATCAACGCCGAGAAACCAATAGAAAAATAATTCGTCAGCGGCTATGAGTGTTGTATGTTTGTACCTGAACTATTGTTAAAATACAGTAATCAATAAATTAATAATTTCAATTGTAAGACAAGAGGAAATAATAAACGTTATACATTTATAATATTGCTTTTTTAATAGAATTGTGTGCAAAAAAAGTGTAGAATAATGGCAATACTTTTTTAGTAAGGGTATAAAATATTGATTACACTCTTATTGATAGAATAAGATCTCTAATTAATTCCTTTAATTGGACATTGAAAGGGAAATTCTTTCTAGGTCCATATTATCGCTCCTGTGTTAAAAACTACACAAATACACGACAGACAGCATTACTTTAAGCATTTGTAATATTGGTATGAATTGTTAAGAAACATTTTTAATTCATATGCCTTTGTTCCGATATTATTATTCAAAGCAACGTCTATAATTCCTACCGCCTACTCAGTGGCTTTGGCGACACTGATAATTATAAGCCCAAAAGCCTGGCTTGCCCTCCTAAAAAAATGCTCATTACTTCTCAAAGTACAGTGTGCACTGTGCACGCGGTGTGTTTCAAGATTAGGCCACGCATCGCAGCGGCGCCACTACCACGTGGAGTCGCGGAGCTCTAGCGTTGCGACTCGCGCAGTTGTCTCGCTCGCACGCGCCGCAGGGACATGTCGGACGGTACGTGCCGCGTGTGGTGGCGAGCATCGCAAGCGCAACCTTACAATAGCTACAATAGTAGCTGCTTTCACGTAAATACTACTGCACCTACTGGTTTACAGACACCACCACCAGGATTTCATTTCACCCTTTCTACATACTCACTCAGGGGTTGAATTTCTAAATCCCTAATTAACTAAAATATGAATTTTGGCATGAATTGTTTCAGCGGGTTTGATTTCGGCAAGGAAATAATACGAGTATTAACCAAATATTTAAGTAAAACTTACGCTAAGGCTGAACTGTTGCAAGGTGGGTACACCAAAAAAGCTCGATATTTGTGTGCTCGAGCTCACTAAAAACCGTGTTCTCTTTTGCGACCCTTTATTGAGACGTCATGAAACAGAACTGGTGATGAAAAGTGGATCACGTTCGACAAGAACCTGAGAAAAGGGTTGTGATCACAGGAGACTGACCTCTGACGTTTTTTCTCAGATTTCGATTTCATAGACTGTACCAAAACCCAAGTTGACTCACAATAAGGTGACGCTGTGTGTATGGTTGTATTAGAAGAGCGTTGTTCATTATGCTCTTTTACCTCTTGAACCGTCGATTCGGATCTCTACTGCAAACAACTGGTACGATTAAAGCAAAAAGTTCAATAGGTATGTGGTATAGGAGTACGGTCTTTCATCATGACGCCGCTAACCAAACCTAACCCCCAAACTCATCTTTAACTACTCAGTGAAAATTAAGAGCCTTGCACCTTCAGGTTTCCACCTTTTCCAAGAAAAAGTAGGACAAAAGTGATCGAACAAAACTGCACGCATGTACGAATATGATAAGATTATCTAATGGATAAAGATTGACTGAATCTGTGAGATAAGCGATGACGTCTTCAATCGAATTTATAAAATAAGGTTGGCTGTATTTTTTTCAAAGCCTACCAGTTGACCATCGAACATTGCGGTACATTTTTATTACTTAGTATACCTGTAACAAAATAGGAAAATATGGGACAAATAGTTGAAGACCGAACTGTAGCACCACGTGAGTTCAAAGCTTAATTATTTATTTTTATAATTGGTACCGCAAGTCATTGGTCATTTGTATTAAATGTACTGTACCTGTCATAAATTGCAAAACTTTCAGTCTTCGGCCACTTTATGTAAACTGTAATTTTACAAAGAATATGAAAATCTCAATGGAACCGGCTTGACTCGGGATCGCTCGGAATAACCACAATTGACTTAGGCGTAGGCTTGGCATCTTTAGTGACCGCTACCCATAGGCATCTGCAACAAGATAATAAGTTGCAGATGCCTTGCGTACCAAAAATGGATAAAATATAATAAACAAAACAAAATAGGATATTTCCCTTTCCAATCCATCCCCTCCTCCGTTAAACCCTCTTCCCCTTCCAAACATGTTCTAATAAGGAAAGGATAGTATTAGAGATCCGGCACCTCACTCATCAGACGAAAGCATACTTCTACTTCACGCCTGTCTTCTGTGAATTCGTGGTATTTTACCGGTCGGGCCGGGTCATTCTTGCAACATATGTTGTTGTTGTGAACTCTACCACTGTTGAAGATGATGATAATGATACAGTAACTAGTTTCATAGTCCAAGATCCGACTAAATTTCAGGGGGTGTCGGCACGCGGCACACTCAGACACTCCTGTTGTTCCTGTCCATGTTGCTGCTGTACTGCATGCGCGTCAACATGAGCTTAGCCATCGTCGATATGACGGACACCACGAAAGACGGTGTAAGTTATTTTACATTTCACTATATTAATCTAATAAAACGTAGTCCATCTCTCCTATCTATATTTAACGTTTGAACGCGCTCATCTCAGGAACTACTCAACAGATTTAAAAATTATTTTTACATTTGACAGCTCAATTATTAAAGATGGTATGGTATATAGGCTATTTAACATCACCAAACGACTTCTAGGAGCCGAGAAGAAAGGAAAAGAACGTTACGTGATGAGGATGCATGTATTAGCGCGGGTGCGCGGTGCGATGCAACGCGGATGTCTAGACATGTTGCTTTATCTAGATCAGGTTCTGACGAAAGTCAGTGTAGATAAATGTCTACAGTCTTAATTATAATATACTTGTACCGCAGGAAAATGTGACATGTTTTTTGTCTATTCCGAAGTTTTCTAAATACTGGATAATAGGTTATCTAATTTAGCTTAAGTTAAACGGCACTGCGGGTGAAACCGCGAGGGTTAGCTAGTTATAATTGAAGAACTCATGCATACTTGTCACATTTTGAATTTTTTTATGTTTAAATTTGACTTATTTTAGCACTTCGATTGGAGTCATAGCGTACAGTCCAAAATCCTATCATCGTTCTTTTGGGGCTACATACTGCTGCAGATCCCGGCTGGCGAGCTGTCGAGGCGGTATGGAGGCAAGATTCTTCTGACGATATCTATGTCAGTCAATGCTGCTGTTTCTGTGTTGCTGCCACTCGGAGCCAAGATCGTAAGTAGCTCCTATTTAAAATTAGAAGGACTTAACATTGTTTTTGCCAGTTTCACTTTTAAGAAGAAAACACAGTAAATGTTCAGTCAAGGAAATAAGATGTTTAATTTAAACTGATAAATCTAATTTACTTGACGTGGTGTTCGGTGGTGGCATCCTTCATCAAATCAAAAGAGATAACTATATTAAACTGCTATTTCTTTATAAATTTTTATAGCATAATGGGCAAATGAGCAGCAGGTCGCCTGATATATAAGTGATCGCCGACGCTCATAAACATTACAACACCAGAGTAACTGCAGATGCGCTGCCGGCCTTTAAGGAAAGAACACGCACACTTATACTTCTTGAAGGAGCCTAAGTTTTATTGGTTTGGAAATGTTTGTTCCAAACAGTTTGTTCGGATTATTCCACATGGCATATGCGGTGCGACATCTCTTCGCAAAGCCTTCGTATTTATCGCTTGTCTATGGTTCACCTTACTTAACAATAATTTTGATAACTAGGGAGGTTGGAAATTCATCTGTGCATGCCGCATGCTGCAGGGCTTCTCGCAGGCGTTTCTCTTCCCGGCCACGCATCACTTGGTGACGCAATGGATCCCGTTCGAGGAAAGGGGAAGGTTATGCAATGTTATCTATGCAGGTGAGATCATTACAAACAAATTTTGCATGCACATGTCTTCATTTATTATTCAATTATGTTTCACCAACTGATTACTTTTATTTTTATTGTGGCGTGATACACACAATCCGTCCCTAAATATTACTTCCAAGTAATACATCGTGTAGTAAGCACAATCGTATGTATATACATACATCATTTGTTTTGTTTTTTTTTTTTAATTCTTTGAGTATTTTAGGAGGCAAACTAGGAGTAGCGCTGCAGCTCATATCGTCAGGGTTTATAGCGTCGGCGTGGGGCTGGGAAGCTATTTTCTACACGAACGCACTCCTTGGAGCGATGTGGGTCGTATGTTATTTGATATTTGGCTCGGCGTCGCCCGAAACAAGCAAAACTATCTCAGCCGGTGAATTGAAATACATACAAGTTTCATTGGGAAGAGTCGGAGAACAAAAGGTATGCTTTTCGGAATCACTCTCTTTCCATACCTAATTTAAAAATATTATTGTATGACTCCATTCATTTTAATTACATTATTAAGCATTTTTATTAAAACAACGAGCTCCTGCTAGGAATTTACTTTACTATATACCACACGGTTACTATTGCCCGTAATAATCTTTTTGTATGAAAAATTTCTTAATTTATTTCTTTAATACATATGTAATAATAATAATAAATAACTGCAGTTTGGTTGCTGTCCTTCCTGCTCTAGTATTCTACAACGTATATATCATCTTACGGTATTTATTTCACGTAAGACAATCATGACAGTGATGTGCTGCACGTGTTAAATCGTTTGATAAGGGGATCGACTACGCAATTGTTTTCCCTTACTTACGTCAAAATCAAATAATTCCGTGTTCACAAGTGACAAGCGATAAGCTAAATAGTCCAACGTTATCGGTCACGCGAGAGATGTCAACTTTCAATCTCTATTGATTCTAGTTATGGAATATCTTTGACAGATTTTATGTTGTGTCGACAAACTACTACTCGCCTGACATTTTTTAAAAGTGAAAACTTCTTTAGCCTTGGTGAGTGGTTTTTGGCACAAGTCGACATTATTTTATACTACAAGAGCCGCTGAAAACGAACGACGTAGCGGTATTTTACGAAGTCGCTATGAGGACATAGATTGGCTTCGCTTTTGGGTCCAGGATTAGGTAGTATGTATCATCTTTGGTAGAATCATTATGTCCAAATTTAAGAAAGTAAGTATCATACTTGCGCAGAGATATCCGACGCCCTGGCGCAGCGTCATCACCAGCCTGCCCTTCATAGCGGCGGTGGTGGCGCACTGCGGACAGAACTGGGGTTTCTTCACCTTGCTCACAGAGATTCCTACATATATGTCTAAAGTTCTTGGCATGGATATTAAAAAGGTAAGCTTGAGATGGAGACAAGTCAAGTTAATATTGTATTAGACATAAAAATGTTAAGTAAAAAAGTCTGTTATTTACCTACTCCTTGAAAATATATTACAATATTCTCGGTACGACTTTCGAATTACAAAAAATTACGTATTATTCATGCAAAGGCGAACATTCAGATACAACTTGAACGGTTTAATAAAAGAAAAAGGATGAAATATTTATTTTCAGTTAATTTTACTTACATTACCGAATAGAAATTTGTATGAGTGATCTCTGAACATAATAGATAAATAAACTTGCACTCTCCATGGCGATCGATGATACAGTTCATCTAAATTAAACTTAATTGGTTTTAGAATGGGGTGCTTTCTTCCTTGCCGTACCTGGTGGTATACCTGTTGAGTTTCCCGCTGGGAGCGATGACGGACTTCATCATAAGGAAAAAGTGGATGAGCGTGACAAACACAAGAAAGCTTTTCAACACAATTGGTAAGCGGACTTTACCTTCGCAACTGTTTTTATTTCGCGCTGAACGAAAGAAGAACCATTAGGCGGCTGAGGACATTCATTGATGATCTTCCATGCGCAAGGAGTTACTGAGAAAGTAGATCTCAGAAGCAATAATACATATAAACTTGACCTTGGGGTTGCAACACTTTTGCTTACTTCGTTTGTTGATCACACTATCTATTTCAAACCAAGCAAGGAATGGCTAGTTAAGTATCGTCTACATAAAACCTATCTCTTCTGTAGTTATATGATTACTCTTTCTTCTATTTTTCTTTCCGTTACAAAGCTAAGTGCGATCAAATATAATTTGTGGTTAGACTTGACTTGTATTATTTATTATTTACTTTAAGGCTTATGGGGTCCGGCCGTGGCGCTGGTCGGTCTGTGCTACACGCCGGCGGGCAACTTGCCCCTCGCTGTGGTTATGTTGACAGTCACCGTCGGCATCAATGCTGGAAACTACACGGGCTACCTGGTAAGAGTATTGTTTTTTCTTAATAAGCGTACTGTAGGAATAAAACTAGTATTTCGTGCTAGGAGACACTATGTTTTGGGAGTCGAATCTAAAATAACTTTGATTCAATAGCGGAGTACTATACCTTGATTCCATATTTTAAAGGCTTAGGTAAAGGCGCACTGTTAGTCAATAATAATTTACGTTTGCCACTATTAAACCAAGACATGCACGTAGCGTAATTGGTACTCACCAATATCAGGCATATTGAGAATTTTCGTAAGTTGTTAAGGAAAAAAAATAACAATATGTTATCAATATTTTATAACATAATAATCTAATCTGAACCAAATTTTCGTTTACGGCAGGGGATTGTAACAAATCATTTAAAAAGCTGTAAACAGACTTATACCTACGAGAATATTCTGCTCTCGTATTCATTGGAAGTGAACCCTTCCATTAAAATTTAGGGCCGCATTTACGACATACGGCCGCCCTTGTGACTGGCCTTGTTTTACTTGGATTTTATGAAGAGATTTCAAAAAATCAATCATGTATTTTGTTTTTCGAATATTTTAAATTTAAATGACCTGAGGAACAGAAACTTCGACTGTTGTTTTCAAAGCTGCTGTTTTCAACACGCTTTTATTAGCTTAAACTGTATGTTTATTTGTTTCTGTGTAACGGAATTCTTTTTTATTATTTTCACTAAGGTACTTCCGATTGACTGAAGTCTTACATTGGGCTCAAGCTATCACACGTGTTTACTACTTTTTGTTGACTACCTTTTTGACATTATGTCGTAGTAGACTAGACTCGCATTGTCCCCCGCTCCAGCGGTAGATATGAGTGGACGGACTAGTTTCGAGATCATTTATTAAATGTTAATATTTATTAACATCTCAGCTGATCTTCATAGACATCGCTCCTAACTTCAGCGCCTCGTTGATAGGAATATCAAACTTCTTCGCGAGCATCATCTCCATCGTTGCGCCCCTCGTGTGCGGATGGATAATTCTGGACGAGGTACGTGCTCGTGTTATAAATATTACATTTATTTAATTTTATATGACTTCCATGATTCTTTGATCTTTTTAATTATTATTTATATTTCTATAAATTTTCATCTATTAAGTTTGTTTAGTGATGGTCGATGAGGCCTGCGTCCAGCAGTAGACGATTATCCGTTGAAAGAAGTGTATTCAGCTAGACTTCATTAGTTGCCAGTATTACTATATATGTATAATAGTTGTAATATGGATAACGATTATCCCTTATCAAATCTGTGGTCAATGCAGACGGATCCTTACGAATGGCACAAAGTGTTTTACTTGGCGTCGGGCATATACTTCCTGACGAACCTATTCTTCATTCTGTTCGTGACCGCGGAGAAGCAGCCGTGGAACGAACCGGAGGAGAAAGCTGCCAGCGGTGAGCTAACAATACAGTCTTATATGTAATTCTATTCAATGAAGATGTATTTTTTATTCTTATATGTCTCTATTCAATGACAATGTATAAAGTAAACTTCCAAAGACATTATTTTGTCACATCTGATGAAAACAAAATATTGCTTTTACGAGCGTACACATATTTTCGTCAAGAATGTGTATAGACTTATTTTGTGTTGTTGTTATAATCTACTCGATATCAACAGTACATTAGCTAGTATATTAAAAACCTAACAGAAATAATATTATCTATACTAATATTATAAAGAGGAAAGGTTTGATTGTTTGTTTGCATTGAAAAGGCTACAAAACTACTGAACCGATTTGAAAAATTATTTCACTGTTGGGAAGCTACACTATCCCCGGGTGACATAGGCTATATTATATTTTAAAACAAATTAGGGATCCTTACTAAAACTCCTATAATGTAACCCAAGGTGTAAAAAATATCTAAATGTCCTTTACACTATGTGTAATTTCGTTCAACTTAAAAGATAGAATATTTTGTTTTTAGTTGTATTCGGGGCAGGTCGCCAGTTTCAAATAAAAATGTTAAGAGGCAAAAATTCTACGTTAAGCTCCTTTTAATGACAGCCGAGGAGAGTCGAGGGCTGAGGAAGTATATATAAAAAGTCTACATGACATAATGTTTTTAAAATAGTCTCTGAGGTCAAGGCAAAAGAGGCTTAACTGAGATTTGATTCAACGTCTCCAGACAACGAGGCGTCGTGTTTTCATACATTGCTCACAGTAACAGATTAATATTTTCATTGTCGTGTCTTGTCTTATTGTTAGTTAGCTTTGTAGCATTTTTGTAATTTCCTTTATTTTTTTTACAGAAATGACAAAAGACATTCAACTGAAGAAATAAGAAACCGAGGGTATCTCGATAAAAATGCTTATTAACGGCTTGATTGTACAAGTGACTATATGACTGAACGAAAATCGTTAGTTGTTACTTCTTTTCGATATACTTTATAGGGCAATGATAAAATTTATTAATCAATATAAAAATTGCATTTTTTTAAATTATTTTATTTCAAGTTTTGGAAAGAGTTACAACGCAACACAAAAAGAAAGAATGAGCGAGAGAATAAGAAATGATTCTCTTTGTAGAATATATGTTGTTCACGTTTAAGTATATGTATTTCTCTATCCTGTGAGTTTCTATAACTTTTTAATGTATTATGTTAATGCTATCTGAAATAAACGGTTTTCATATATAATATTTTTTATTACTCTTATTGAAGTTTTAGAGTCCCGAGGAGGTTTCGTCGAAATGCGGCCGGCAATGAAAATTCTAGCCAAAACCTATTATACAGTAAGAGCTTGGCGGCCTCCCAATCCGGTAATAATTACAAAGAAATCCCTCGGGAGCCTCGACGTAGGCCAAGTCAGTAAAAAACCGTAGAGTATGAACTGAACGGTCATACTGTGCGGACCCCACATAAGTGATAAAAGAGGAGGGAGCGGGATGTATTGAAGTTTTAGCTTCTTGGTGTATTGTTTAGAGATTGTTACACACACCATACATATCACCTTAATTATGTACTTTTTACATCGCATCTACTGTTTACAACGTAAATCTTATGTGGCTTTGGTATATTCTTAAGGATATTACATTTGTATTTAATCTAAGTTGGTACGTTAGTTATGTTTTAAGATTAAGAATTTAAAATGTTTTTAAGAAGTATACGTTGACGAGAACGAAGCAGAAGAAAACAGTGGTAGAGCCAACAGTAACATCTGTGGAATGAATGGGCCAGTTCGACCGGTGAACTACCAAGACTTCACAGAAGATAGGCGACAAGTAGAAGTATTTTATGGTTCTGCGTTTTGTCTGACGAGTGTGATGCCGAAGACCCGATTTCAGTGAGAGGAGGGAATGGATAGGAAAAGGAAATATCCCCTTCCTATTAAATAAAGGTAGGCAACGAATCTGCAACACGCTTTTTGCTCCAAAGTGGTGTTACTTAACATCGCGTGATCCGCTCGCTCGCTTGCCGCCGATAATTATATTATAAAATAAATTAAAGGAAAATATTTCCAAATAAATTAACGAGACACGATCAGAAATCAAGAAAATGTTACACAGAACATAAATGACGAATTATTGCAAGAATACTTTTGCTAATCTCATAAATACGATGTACTTTCTCAACACAATGTACTTTCTCAACACAATGCCTTATACCAGTAGAGTTATAATAACATAATGTTTTAAAATAGCAACATGTATATTATCATTGGTATAGGAAATTTCATAAGCAAAAGGAACTCTTGCACATTGCAAACTTACTTGAAGAGCACTTTGCACTATTTGTAACGAAATTTCCTCCTGCACTTTCTGCGATATAATTATGTTTAAACGTTTGCAGCTAGCAAACGCTTCGCTGGAACTTTTCTCTTATTTTATAATTATACAATTATTGAATCATAAACGAGGACGTTCCAGTTCAGTCCAGAATAATGTAGACGAATTATAGTAACATATTATCGAAGAATGTGTTTTCAAGCTCCGTACCTTTTACACCACTGCAACATACATGCGTGGTGCATGTATGTTGTGGTGACCTTTGGGGACGTTGAGGATACAACCACCCACAATCACGATCGCAGTGTTATGTGTAGTTTTGGTTAAAAAGTGATATATAGGGACGCACAAACCATTTTTATATATATAATAACTAGCTGAGCCTTTCGGTTACGAATGTCCAGCCTAAGCTGAACCCTAAACGACAACTGAGTGCTCGCCTTCGTAATAACAGAAATCTCAGTGCAAAATGTCAAGTCTGTAGGCGCAGGAGTTCGGACTGTGCGTTCATATATCAGTCAGTCAGTTTATTCTTCATGTATTAGTATATATAGGATTCCTTTAACTGACCAACGGAAAAGACGCGAAACGGCAACATGCATTACATTTAAAATATTTAACAATGCTCTTACTTAAATTCCTGTAACTTTGGCGTAATGTGAGTTTTAAAAAAACTGTGAAGGCAGAGGCCGCATAGCAGGCCGCTACCCCTTTTAAAATTCCCGGAAGTTTGGCTTTGCCATAATTAATGAGAGTTGTAAAACCTCTGCATTAACAAAAAGTATTTTAATGTTTTTAATGTTTTACATCATAAATATAAGTAAAAAATTTCATAAAATTTTGTATAAAACGTACAATTTACCTTAGGAACATTTTTTTAATGTGGGTTATGACTCAACAAGTGAACTCATTCGAATTCGTTTCTCATAGAGCGTTATTAATATTTATACTAATGTATCGGACATTATTTTCAATAGATAGATAGATAAAGCCTTTATTCGCTGAGTATAATACATTTTAACTTAAGTGAGTACATCTATAATATAACAAATATAAATTAATAGTATACACAACATTTACTTCTCAGCATCCAGTTGTTTGTCAGGTTGTCCTCTCACATAGGCTTATTTTCAATACATCCTAACTAATATTATAAAATGCGAATGTCACTTGGTTTGTTTGTAACGCTTTCACTCCTTAACGAATCAACCGATCATGAAATTCCGAAAATAAAACTGTGTCCGAAGATTACGAAAATATATATATATTTTATTTACAATATCGGTTGCCATGGTTACAATAATGGAAAATAAGAAAGGAAATCGTACCAAGCCGCGGCCAATAGCTAATACAATATACAACAAAATCTTATTTGGAATACTTGTTTTGTTCAAGTTACTGTAGGAGAGCATACAGAAGGTAACATTTTATGAAAATTAATTTGTTCAATCAATAAGTAGTGACCCTAATGTAAAACTAATAATTTCTAACTCAAACAAAATTCCTAACTTAAATATGGACCATTTATTTTCAATTTAACTTTACCATCTAAAGTTAATTATGCAAATGGTCCGTGGTTTTGTAAAATTAAACTTAACTAAGCTTTGTTCAGGGCAACTTAAACCACTAGACTTGTTCAGTCACCGAAAGCCTTCGGTCCCATATATTAATCGTTAATTTTTAGTCGAATATTTATTGTAATAACTTATATAAATTAATTCTATATCGCAAATTTTGTTAAATGTGTTTAAGGTAACATTAAACCATTAAACAAACGCAGTCCAACTCATCATATTGTTTAGTCAAACAATAAATGTTTAATTTACTATTTCGTATTCTAAATACGTTCATATCTAAATATTATTTAAAAGTAAAATTAAATATCTAAATGTACATAATAATTTAATGTAACAAGGCGCATCACCGACACGAACGTGGCGCGCTACCGTCCGGATGGGCTCGTTGCCGACATTGCCGGCATTACCGACATTGTCAACATTGCCGACATTGTCGACATTGCCGACATTGCCGATTACCGTAAGTTCTTATCGCACACACAATGACGTTTATGCACAATATTTGTTTGTGGCCCAAGTAAAGTTTGTTTAATAGAAACAAATTTTGTATGAATCGTGAAACATAAATTTAGTGTAGTTGAACGAAATGAATATATTTATATATTCTGTTTTTGAGTTCTAATTTCGGTTAGATATTCAAATGCGTAGTGTTCTCTTTTATTTCTGAACAATTATTGAATTGAAAACAACTTTAGTAGCGTTAGACGATGAAGAGTTTATATATCTTGATTATTTATTAATTGTTGAAATATTGTCGCGCCTATTTTGAGTTTTCAATTCACTGTCGGCAGTCCTTATGACTCCGTGTTGTCTTAAGTCTTTAATTGTAATGTTACTTTCAAATGTTTTATCTAAGTAGCAAAAAAGCAATGTGTTTTGAATCACTTTTTAGTGTTCCGTACTCAAAGGGTAAATCGGGACCATATTAATCAGACTCCGTTGTCTGTCTGTCTGTCTGTCTGTTACCAGGCTGTATTTCATGAACCGTTATAGTTACACAGTTGAAATTTTCACACATGATGTATTTCTGTTGCTGCTCTAACAACAAATACTAAAAAGAAATATTTAAGGGAGCTCCCATACAACAAACGTGACTTTTTTTATAAATGATGGACGGAACCCTTCGTGCGCGGGCCCGATTCGCATTTGTCCGGGTTTTTAATTAACAAGAGTTATTTTCTAATGAAAATAATGCATTTTATCCTTTGGTTAGGCCACTAGGAAAAGCTATGATATTATTATATTATCTTATGTTCTCAATAAGTGCGCATTTATACATCGTGCCTTAAAATATACATTGAACGGTACACACAACATTTATGTTCATATTGGACAAGGTAATAAAAGCGTATTAGAATCGCTAATCGCTTATGACTCACAACATTATATTTAACATTGGAGGTAATGGTACGGAACAGAATCAAGGCGCGGAGAGCGAACACGGTCGCTACCGAGCGCGATATCAATAACCTATTGCTTTAGTTAGCCTGACCGACCCAAATGTTGCGCGCCACTATCTGAACGTATTGTGCACTCAAAATGTTTGGTACAACTTGAGCTTCGCTGTGTAATGTTAATAGTCAGGTTAATGCTCATTCAGCTTATACAAGCAAATTCATTTTGATAATTAAATAGGGGTTACAATTTATATAATGATCAAACTGATTTTATATGATAATTGATATAGATTCAACCGGGAAGGATGTTTAGGGCGCGAGGGGTCCGCGAGGGGAGCGGGGGTATCAGGGCGCGCTGAGCGGGGGGGAAGGGGGCGACACTTCGGCCGCGGACGCTCGCGCGTACTAAAATAATAATTTTATTTCTTGGCTATCTACAATAAAGTGAATTATCAAACGACACCTTCTAATATTGTTTTTATTAATATTATTATTGCAACCAATGCTTCATTTATAGTCACGATTAAACTTCTTAATTTAGTACCTATCGGGAGGTACCGGATTGATTAGGAATAACTTTTACAACATTTGAAAATTACTTACTGCATGCGATTTTTGGAGGTTGTTTTTATACGTTACGTAATTGAAAATGTTTTATTTTTACTACAAGAACAAAGAGCATTATTTTCTCCCAGCCCTCACACGGGCTCCGATGGGCTACGTGATAAAACCGGCGGAGCTCCCTAGTCGCAATTTGCCCAAGTTATAACGTTGGAGCCCTCGGGCATAAAAGGGCGCCCACTTATCATCCTCGATGTATAAATTTTATTTATGAACAGACCCGTAAAATACTCAAGGCAAAATATTAAATGCCTACTTTAGTTTTACCAAAATATTGTGACACGTTACCTGATAGACTTAGTAAGAAAATAAACAAGTTTTCTCTTTATTTTGTCGACGGTTGGATCCTGTTCTATTCTTTCACGGATATATTTTACTAACATGGACCTATAATTACTCATTGATGTAGACGGGTAGATGGGAAAGGGAGGAGGATTTGACTGGGGAAGAGAATAAATAGGAAAAGAAAATAATATTTTTTTCCTGTTTATCCCGTCCTCTGTCCATCGAAGGTAGGCACCGCATCTGCAACTCATTAGCTTGTTTGCAGATGTCTATGGTTAACGGTCACTTGATTGTTCCATAAAAAAACAAAAAGTGCTGGTTGATAATTAAGACACATCACAGAAGCAGAGTACTTTAACATTTTCGTACAAAAACTATTAATTTTTTGTCCCTTGTCACGGCGCCGGGCTCGTTATGACGTGTTCTGTCTTCTTTTGTCTCTTTTATTCTTTATATTAATTAATCATCGCAGTCAACATGGATTTTGTGGCCATTGTGGTAGCGAAAGACAAAAAGTCATCGCTCATGATTTACGTTAATGTTTCGGCTACAATTTTTTATACTTTAATAATTTTACCGCTCAGCTGCAAGTTTTTTTTTATGACTCTCTTAGCCCTTTGTAGGGCAATCGTGTAAAATGACCATATTTAGACAATGAGTTGTCCCCGCATACACGCGTATCTCCCACCTAGAAAGTACCGTCTTCAACTTCACTGCCATCGCGCTTCATCATTCGACCTCGTATAAAACTATTGGATCTCTTCAAAGCGTCGACCAGTAATTGATTTTCATTATCGCATGCAAATGAATCTCGATTCTAATAAACCTTAGCCGATGTCGATCCACAAAGGGTTCCGCAATCTTTCGGTCTCGACGATATAAGCCCCCCATTATTCCGAACCCTACCCTATTACACGAAAGTGGTTCCCTAAAGATTCACTTAAATTTTCTTTTGTTCAGACATAAACCTATGCTAATTAGGCGACCCCAGCGAACCTAGCGGCGACGTCGGACGTAGGTTTATTCAATAATGCCAGACAATATTTAAATAAATTACCTATATTTTGTCCAGTGTATTTATTACCTTATCATCCTTACTGGATTGAGTGTGGCGAGTGGAGCGAGCTGGTCATATATTGAAAAAGTTATTCATTAATCAAAATCTGGCTTTACGGATTACGTATTAAGGTGGCTTTATGAAAACAATAGCAATCCATGTAGTATTAAATATTTAATGTTTCGCCATTTATCAGAAATACAATATTTGTTTGAAAATATTGTTCATAAAGCGAGTAATATCTTTGAGAACTTTCAAAAAGTAAAACTTAAGACAGTATTCTAAAATATAAGAATAAAAATACTATTAAAGTGTTATTTTGTGATCTAAAATGATTTATTTCTATATGATAAAAACACGACTAAAGTTTAATGTACAGACAGCAAAAAACGTGTAGCACAAACTGCTGGGTGTATTTTATTTCCCGGTCCCCTGGTTATATAACCAAATGGTTTTCCGAAGCGTTCACAAACGCGATAAAAATAACAATTTTCGGTGTTTGTTTTTTATAACGATGTTTGAGTTCGTTAACCTAATTGTTAAAACAATATTTCACGTGGGCGACACAGTGCCAACGGAGCAATGTAGTTTTATTCGTTCATCAATTTTAATTATATTGCATTTTAGTGTAATTTAGGAAAATTTATATAAAAAGTTGAAGCGGCAATAAAACGGTCTATCGAGCTAGCGACGACGCCGGTAGGAACATCAATTACACTATAAAAAGATATGTTATTTTTTTTATTTTTATTATAAAAACTATGCCTTGGCTAATTAATATCATTGACTTCATTTATATTAATAAAGAGCTCACTCGAGGCGACATTATAATCCCCGGCCGACATTATCTATGTAAAGTTTTTACTCGTTTTGGCTAGCTCGGCACAGGACCCTACCGAATGACCCATGAGAGTTCCATCTGTGCATCGGTGTCGCGTGGAAGGGAAATTCTGCCAAGCAGTAATGGGCAAACGTTAGTATAACCCCCGTAGGCTAGTTGGTTCAGTGATTACCTGTTTTCAGTTTATGTATGTAAAATACTTCACCCGGACAAAGCGAAGAATTCTCAATCACTCCCTTCTCAAATTTTGTTGATTTAGGGTCGACCCGGCCTAAACAAATATCACAGAAAACGTTAAATTGATCAAATAAAAAGCAAAAACGCTTACTGTTAGAAACCATTAAGCGAACTACGCTAGTAGAGGATAATTTTCCACTCTGCCTAAACTGTATTTGTACAACCTTTACCACTTCAACGTACAAAAAGATAAACTACAACCCTTACTTGTACTACTAGTGATCCACCCCGGCTTCGTTTCTGTGAAAAATAAAAATTAAAAATAAAAATATTCCGTACATTTTTCCGGGATAAAAAGTAGCTTATGTGCTAATCCAGACTACAATCTAATCTAAACCACATCCATACATACAAACTTTCGCATTTATAATATTAAGTATAGATACAGGTACAGACACGTATTTGGTAGCACGGTAGTGCCGCCGACAAATCGAGCACGGACCTAACCATCCTTTTCTAGAAGCGACTCGCGGCACCTCCGACCCCCGGGGACTTCGCTGTGGATATAGCTAGAAGTCTGAATTTTTAGGCATCAAAAGATATACTTACAATAACTGGCTATATTGTCAATTTATCTAATAGTATACCTCGAAGTTTACAGCTAGTCAAAATTCCTAATTTCGTCACTGACACACCGATGATCAAAATTCAAAAGGTACTTTTAGCAGTCGCACAGACTTCAAATTTTGAATGTAGTTAGCATACAGAGAAAGTAAAAAATGAGAAATACCGAAATTGCTTAGTGTATCGTCGATTATCACATATATGCACTTTAATATATACGAATGAATTAGAGTATATAGTAACAAATATTGTAATAAAAATTAGGCAAATAACATAAAAAAAATATTATATAATAAAAAGTTATACATTTGAATATACCTTAACTGGTAGGAAAAGCCATAAAAGTTCTTACAATTTGTTTCTCACAAGAATCCATTCCGTCCGGCGTCGCACAGATGAAAAATGGTTATCATTAAGGTAGCCGTAATTTACGCAAATTATTACGTACGACCGACGTCGACGAACTCTCTACAAGAGCAAGCTGGAATTAGATTCTCACAAAAAAAAAACAGTATTATATTTCGCCTCTACATTTTCAGGGATGTAATTTTAACGCGTTAAGGCTACAGCATTACTTATTCTCTTTCAAAGCTACTAAAGTCTTACGGGGAATTTACTTTGTGAGTAGAGCGATGCCGATAGTATTATTTACTCACATATAGTCAAATATCTTTATGTAAATTGTGCGAACTGTTTCAGTGGCGGTAGAGCCGATAGCAACAACAGTTGTCGCACTGTGTTGCACTGTACCGATTCGAGCGCAGGAGTACTGGCAGATTGTGAGCTCGCTGAATGCTCCATTCCCTTCTCAGCCTTTCCTTTCGTTTTCCTTATTCAATCTTCTCACCAAAAAGGCAGTCGACGTACAGGACTCTTCTGTTATATCTGATGAGCCCGTTTTCAACTTTCATTTAAAAAAAAAATCTTTGTTTCGCTCACGAAATAAAGGGAATATAGTGCAGTTGGTGACATATGCCTTTTCCTATGTATTTTTGTGTGCACACTGTTGTGAGTTGCGGTACGTCACACCACAGTATGAAATATTCGACGTAATTTTTTTGTATGTTGAACACAAAAGCTTCGAACACAAATCACTGACATATCGAAACGATGGGCTTTATGATAAAAATCTATGTATTTTTCCGGCGCGCAATCTGCGCAAGTTATTTCCCGAGGCTTGCGGCGCTGGGCGGCGTTGGGCGGCGGCTTATCAGCCGGGAAATGAGTTTTGTTCGAGACAACAACTTTCATATTCGCGTGTACAAACACTTTGCGCTGCCAATGTTAATCTTCTATATAAAGTTTTTTAAGATTCATCACTGGTCCTAACATTTTATATATATATAATATAGTAAAATATGTACGACATACTTCAAAGAAATATGGTTTTTGCTTATTCTTATAAGAAACACTTTTAATGTTTCATCTTAGAGATCATAATTATCAATACACATAATATTATGAAAGTTACAAATTACAATATCGGTTTTTATTTAGTTTTTCTTATAGTTTATGTACAAGAGTCAACTTTGTCTATCTTACTAAGTTAAAGCAGAGTACGCGGTGTTCGACTTACCACAGTGTCGCAACTTTATGCATAACTTTAAATAACCTGAACACCACTGGAGCTCACTTTACATTGGTCGGTCAGGTTGTTACTTGAACTCTACATCGTGTGATATAAAAACGATAAACATTATCATATTCCAGCAAGCATCAAGTTCTAACTGGGGATTAAACGACACAGCCGTCGGGACTGCTATATTATAAAATTATTCTGGCTCCTCTCTGCCTCCCCGTTGTTACGCAAATTGTAATGTACTTTTATGACGCAATAGAAAGAGCTTGTTTTATGTCCTAACATGACACGCTTATTTAAGCCACGTATTAGTCTATAAAATGCGTGAGCAATTTCCACCATTGTTAACTTAATATTTTCTAAAGTGACGTGTACATACTGTAGAAATATCCGATAGAAAAATAGTAAATATCCGATAATATTTGTCAAGCCAGACTTTTGAATCGAGCTGAAATGTGTTGTAGGATAAATAAATATAAATAGCGTCATACAAAATGTTTATCCACAGAGCAGCCGACATTTTGCCAGACACGACACCCGATAAGTGGGAAGGGCTCTAAGCTTCATTCTATTTGCTTATCGTCGAGGTCACAGCAACGTTGACCCTTATTCTACTTTATATGTACAATACTAATATTACATTTAAATTCCTTATATTTTCTAAATCTAATACAGAGAGGTGGTTCATTACGCACAACGTTTTATTTAAATTTGAATCTAGAATTGACTTATGTTCGGTGAAATTTTAACCTAGAATAACATAGAGTAATAAAATTTTACGAAAATTTAGTAGAATCTTCAATGCGAAATTGTCGCTTATCTAAATAGAACCTCTCGGAGGCTTGAAGAACAAAGTCTACACTATTGTGTCTTATCAAATGTAATATAACACATAACACGCGTAAAGAAAGACATCTGCCTCACTTCAAGTATACAATTTAAGTTACTTTGAAGAAGTAAAGTGTACCGGATTTTGCTTCCTTGGATTTATTAGGTTTCATTCTAACGTTAAAATAACAATCATCTTCATATTGTGTGCCAACAATATCTATAAAACTGTCCTTCTGTAGAATAGATGGGCAGAACATACAAAATCAAAAGCTGCGGCGGGGATCACTCACTGTCAAATACTGCTCGCTGCGCCCTGCCGCCATGCCGCCTGTCCAGAGAGATGTAGATCACTAGACGAACAAGAAGTTAAATAATATACAACTGTAGCGTGGATACGCAGCGGTTCCAACTGTTGCTGGCTCGATCAAGGAAGACCGCGATCTAGCCGACTACCAGGGTGAAGTAGATACTTACGACCCCCGTTTGGTCTGGTAAACAAAGCTTAAAGCTTGCCGACGTTAAAATTCGAACCCCTAACCGTTTTACCATCCTAAAAACATCGTGCCTTAATCTCTCCATTGTAAAATTACCTACTCTAAAATCATATTAAGTTGGCTAATGGCTGCGTACTACAAGCTCCTTCCTCGTTCTTCTAATGAACCTCTCGCTATGCGCGGTCAGTCGCGCGGCGCCGAGGCTTCGTAACATATTAGACTAAATGTCTATCTTTTGGTCTGTTTACTTACTGTTAAGTTTCGAAAACATACAGCCTGTAAAGAAAAGGTGTGAAAGGCGTTCGGACCAACAACTTTTATACCAGGCGTGTAGTGAATTCGCAGTTCAATTGTTTTTAGTTAGTTAGTCGGGGGCTTCTGTACCCCAAATCCACGTCTAGTGCCCATTTTTGGGCCACAGATCACTTCAGTCAGCCCAGTTTCCCATTGTTTGTACTGTAAACCATAATATACAAATATATTAGAACAACTTTCTATTCTTGTTGTCCCGAATCCCCGCTGTAGCCAAATAAACAGAGAAACCATTTTTTTTTATGAAAAAAGTTTACATATTTAGGCTTTTACAAAATAGTGATGCGCCTACACTAGGCTCTAGATCCGTCTTATACGAACCAAGACTCTTTCGTCCAAGTGTTAAAAGGTGAAGGTACGTGACTAATAACATAATTTATTTTTGACAAACATTTACACAAAAGTAATTTAAAAAGTAAATAACAAAGATTTTTTTTTATAGAAGGCAAACCTCAGACGTTGGAGGCACACGTCTGGTGTGTCGGGTTCGGCCTCATAGGTGTTCACCTATCCTAACATGAGCCCCCACACCGACTAAAACAACCCTCTTCTGGACTTTTGTGTTTGTGCTTGTGTGCGTCATATTAAGATCAGCATTTATGTGTCTGTGAGATTTCCTGTCAGCCAATATAATTTAATGTATAAATTTACTGGTTTGATATGTATCAAGCGGTGATCAAGCGCAGTGACCTCTGCACTGCGCGCGCGGCCGGCGCCGGCGTCCGCACAGCGCACTATAGCGGGGCAGCCTTCGGTACAATGAGTGACGTCATCTTACGACATTGCTCGCCGCACATGTTGACATAGTTTCGTTCGTAAGTATCATTTAATTCTTGTTAGTTATTTAAAGTAATATTTAGTGACGACACTTATTTGATACGCCCATACAGCGCGAACTGACATCATGCTGCCACCATGTTAAGTGATCATAGCTACTTAAAAAGATAAGAGGCGAAAGATGGGATGCGAATTGCTATCATAAGATGGTTTCTACTGTCAATCATGCGAGTGACCAAATAAGTAGCGAACACTACTTTCTGACTTGAATGAAGCGTTTGCGTCTCGCAGCACGCTTGAGTAGCACCAGGCGGCCGCACGAGCCGCACGAGCCGCACGAGCCGCACGAGCCGCATGGCGAACGCAAGAGGATACGCAAATGCAACGATGCCGCATCGTTCACACGCAAGGGAAAAATGACGATGTCGTGCGTATGACCTCGCGATAAGGAACGTGGTACCAATTATATGATAATACAGCTACAGAGCCATCTATGAGTCGACGACATTAAGAGGACTCCTACAAGGAAATGCGGTATAATTTCAAATACATATTGTCTACTTGAAACAATTTATTATCTGTAACAACAACTAACAATTAGTAAGTTGTAACAGTCGATTGCTTTGTACATTATTAACTCAATGCCAAAATGTTTCGTTTGACTCAAATGGCATTCGAACCAAAATTTCCGGATTCGAATCTCGAACTAAATTAATTACGTTGTTTGTAAGGGTGATATAAGGTGAAACTTACGCTAAATTATCTTTTTTTATATTATTAGGCAGCAAATCCATGACACGTTTTAAATGAAACATGAAAAGCATATTTAATTCGGAATAGGGACGGATAAAACACTGAAATGTTACCTGCTCGTGTAATGTATAATCTATCGCGCGTGCGCAGCGTACCTACATCTTGTAATTAAAGTCTCAAAGCGCATAATGTAGCGAGTTGTGTTTCGACATTACATTTGTAGACGAGATAAATATTACATTTAATTTTGCCATATTGTCTTCAAAGATATCTAATTACTTACATTTTTTTATTCTTACTTTATTTCTATTTTTTTTTATTTCTATTTTTTCTTTATTCTTAATAACTTAATAGCTTTCTTTAGTAAGACACCGATCTGGTCGGGAAAGCTTTACCTAGGACGACCGCTTTTGCAACATAAATATGCCATTCTCTTTTCTCTTTTATCGTATAACATGCCCGCACCTCAACTTTGATCACCACGTCCTCTTTTAAGCCACACTTTTCCCTTTCGTATTTGCATTCTAATATATTTTGCGAGTACCGATTTTAAGTAACATCTAAACTCAATAAATAAATACTTACTGAACCTAATTCCCCAAACCTCGTTTTAATGAGCCGTATATCTTCATAAATCTTCTTAGTTCACATCCTTGGACCGCGGCCTCATAATTAGCAGGTGTGTCAGCGCAGCGCAGAGGCCGTCACGTCCACAGCCAGCGGGAAAACTGTCCCGGAACTAAACTGTCAGGAGCACCTCTTGTGTACTGATGGTCGCCGGACGCGGCCGACATTTTAACAATCGGTTCCACTAACTGGAACAATGTTAGGATTAACATATATATTGTTGATATGTTATTCTTTATAAGGATACTGTAGCCGCGTAGGCGAGTTTATGTTTTCAACTTTTAGTCGACCTCTATATAAAATGTTTGTGAATTTGACGTCATATAAAAATAGTCCCTATTTTTAAAACAACATTGCCGTATGGTTTTTTCGGTCATATGTTGACGCACTAAATGCTATTTAGAATTCATCGTATATTACCCACATATATTTTGGAGTTGCAGTTCGCATCGCCAATGTTAATAAGACGGGCTGTGTGCTGTGTGCTGCAGGTAACGCACGCCGCGAGCGGAGATGCGTATCGATGATGTAATGATTAACTTTTAGCTTACGGTGGATATAGAAGGAAAAACCATTTTATTGGACCCGGATATGATTTTGAACTGCGGTCGAGCTCCGCAGCGGTGACGGCCTGTGCATGAGAGGGCCGGTACCGTGCCTCA
>JWHW01026145.1:28892-40930 GCA_000931545.1 Papilio glaucus
CCCAAAGGGGTAGGCTGAGAACATGGATTTCCATTTGGCGCGATCCTAGCACCTCTCTCGCTTCTTCTACATTCATACATCTACGCTTGCATGCTCGTCGGTTATGGGTGCTCCTTATATCGCCTTTTTTAGTAAGCCACTAATCTGATCGATATAAGTTCTCCTAGGGCGTCTCCTACCAACATTGCTACTCACTTTTGCTACATAAATTTGTTTCGTACGTAAATACCTTCAAAATCATCAGACCCGCCAGCTCGGACACAGCCCACCGAGGTGGGATGCTCACTAGATGACTCAAGATTAATTGTCAATAATACATAGCGTAATATAACCACTAACTTAATAAAAGGTAAATTACTAACTATTACGATTCGTTACAAAGAACTACTCAAGGAGACCATTTAAGAGAAGGCCTTGTTGGTTCTTCTAATACAAATACAATTCTAGGAATGTCGGCACAATGATGATAAAATACAATACTGGCCTAGATGGATCTTTTCTTACTTTTACCATTTTTGCTAGTGTTAGTCCACAAATCTCCACAGCATATGATATTTAGTGTCCGGTGTTGTGTGGTGTGGTGTTGTGTGGCGCGGTGCACTCACCATGCGCTCCCGCTCGTCCTCGACGGTGCGTATGAGGTGCGCGAAGTGCTGCAGCGAGCGGCCGATGGCGCGCTCGTCCTCCGTCATGGAGGCGCCGATGCACGCGAACTCGAACTGCTCCATGCTGCTCGCCAGCGCCAGCTGCGCCGCGCCCAGACCTGCACCAACACACACACAGACAAATATTACTTATACACATCATCTTGGCCAGCGTGCGCAGACAGAAGATACTTGGCGTGATCACCAATACACAATACACAAAGGTAATTGTATGCTACCTTCATAATATTGAACAGATATCCGAGTGGAGAATCAATGTATGAACGATCAGGACGTAAATTCAAGAGAAGATTCGGTCTACACTTTTACACTACTGTACTATTAACTGTATGTACCCTTTATACGACAAGATACTTAAAATAGTTTTTGAAGTGTCAACACTAATAATTAAATTAGCACTCGAATCAATGACGTAACAAAAACGTACTACGGTACTGTACTGTACTGTACTTGCAACAAGGATAACTAACGCAAGCAATTGTCAGTAAACAAGTGAAGTCTTCAGAGATGCGCCATCTTCCTGGTGCCGGAGTGTCACCTTGTTGAGTAACCCGGGTGGCAACAGTCGTGGCTGCTTTCGTCACTAAGCACCAACTTATTAGCCATTTTTGTAAACAACCCTAATTGATATATACTTCGTTACTTTATAGTAACCAATATCCATTTGTAAGTATTACTTAAAGTGCGCAAATAGTATATACTTACGCCGTTTATATCCTAATAGTATATTCAGAAGTGTAAATAATCCATCGTTGTCTGAGGACACCTTTTATCCAAGTTTATTTAGAAATAGAGTTAAACTCAATAAGCCCGATAGGTCAGTGAGCCACCGACAGGGAATCGACTCGGAATATCCTGATATTAGAACCGGATTACCTGAATTAAAATTTCTTCAATTCTACAGACAGTCCAGGTCGTTGCATACATGACATATTCCGGCCCTGACAGTGTTCACCGATCATGTGAACACACGGCCGTCCATACACTGAGGGCCATGGGAGCGTGTCAATGCAAACACTACATAAAACACATTGACACGGGGCAACGCCGCGTGACATGTCATTCGCCCGAAGGATTAGTGTACCAGCAGCGCTAGAGGGCAGCACAAGCATACGTCTCGACTGTGTACACCACTGCCTTATACGGCTTTAGATAATAGTTCATCATTAAACGATTCAAAATTGTTCGGTTAGGTAATATTTTATGCCAACTACAGTGTACCTGTAAAGGAATTGATGAGAACGACGCTCACAGCTCTATATATGGCTGAACGCTCGCTTGTGGATATCTCGGTGCACGAGTTATAATTATTGTTTGTCCGGTTGTTAAGCTATGTTCACCAGAGTCAGTTATAGTTATACTTTGAAAACACAAATTAGAAACAAAACATCAACACAAAAAATAACCAACACAAATGTAAAACGCATTTTAACCAAATTTTGTGTTTGTAATGTATGATGGTTTAAGTTATGAAATCTTCATCGCTAATAGGATTAACTAATGCCGCTGTCATAATTAAAGTGAGCTCCAGAAATGTACTAATTAGATTACATCTGAGGTCTGATGCGTCACCGCGCAGCCGGCGATGAGCGTCACCAGCGCGCGCACACAGCCTGCTGTCGGGATGTGATGCACTGTCTGTGTGCACTCGCACACAGTTTCAAATAAACATTTCATGTGTAATATTTCCCTATCTCGGAGAGAAGGTCTGTGCCCCTGCGGTGGGGAACATTCTAGAAAAGGCACATTTATTATTATTATTTTTATTATGTAATATTTATTGATTGCACTATTTTTATAAATATTTACTAATTTTAATACCATCATCCCAAGCTGGATACTGTTATGTCGTATTTCATTACAAACAATAATAAATTATTACAATAATCCAAAAATGTCTCGAAATTGACTCATTGTGAGATCTAAATCCATATTTACGTGTTCGCAGGATTTTCTCAAGTTACGTCACTGTTCTTAATAAAAACAACCTTTAAACTTTAAACGACCAAACAATAAGTGCATTGATTCTGTGCTATTTGTTGTTCGACGACTATGAATAAATAATAAAGAATTATATTTTTTCCTTTCACTTAGTAAATGGAGTGACCAAATATTTATACAAAATGATAACAAGTTAATTATATTTTACTGATTAGAGCTGTGTCGCAACTCGAACCAGCCAGAAAGAGAACAGTGCCCGACACTTCGGAGCGTTGGTTTTTACTCAATCGCTACTCATTACGAGTAACAAAGGATGTAGTACATACTGGCCCCGGCATCAGCGGGTTTACTTGGTGCAGGGTCCAGCTCGCGCGGAGATGTATTACGACTTACAGGATATCAAAGTAGGGATTGGATACTCAATCCCCTTCCTATATTTATATAATTAGCATAAGGGCAACGTAGTAACTATAAAATTGTTGCAAATTTTTCAGGACGGTGAACATTCATCTTTAGATGAACCGCAGTAACCGCACATCCGCTACTTGTCCGTCGTCGTCTTGTACTACAACACTACTCTCTGTTGCCCGCACGTGCCGGCTCGACCGATGAATTACCATGACCTCACAGAAGACAGGCGTGAAGTAGAAATATGCTTCTACGTTTCGTCTGATGAGTGAAGTACCGGAGGCCCAATTTCAGTCCTCTTCCCTTTCCTATTATTTCCTAATAACGATACGATGGGAAGGAGAAGTGGATTGGACAGGAAATATCCTTTTTCCTGTCTAACCCCTTTTCTATCCAAAGTCATAAGGTAGGCAACGCATCTGCGACTCATTTGTTAGTCTTACTTAACATCAGGTTATCGACTTGCACGTTTGCCACCTTGAACTATAAAGGAGATATACAGTTATGTTATGATAAGCGTATGAAGGTAGCGGACGGTGGGACGGTGGGACGGCACAGCCGAGGCTAAGGCTCAAGGCGAGCACGCCACACGGAGCACGGAGCACGGAGCACGGCGCTCGCTAGCACTTTACACTGCACAAAGTGCTATACGTTGCCGTGCATTAAGACTCGTTACTTCATATTGCTTTTTATCCGCACTAAGTGATCGTTACATTCTGTTAAAGTTAATACAAATGTTGCAGGTGTATTGTGACCTTATAAATGCGTATTTACCAGCTTGACAATAACTTAATATGATTTTAAGAGGGCAAGCAGCCTTTAATATAAATACGTTGTAGACGAATGTTGTTTCGGCTACTAACTGCTCGCCTCACACACTAAACCTAAACTTGAAATTTATGAATCAATTTCTTGTGGGCGTTTTATAAAGCGACGAACTCAGTTCGGGCGACATAAGTAATTTGGTTAGGTTTAATATCATAGGTTAATAGCATAACTGTTTTAAATCAGTGAACCGTGTAACACCTACTCAAATAGCAACCTATCATAACAGTAAAATATTGTTACTAAAAAAAAATTCTAACCGTTATATGTTTATTTATCAAGTTTTTATGTAAACTTGATAAATAAACATATAACGGTGAGAATTTTTTTTTTTTTAAAATAGAATTTTCTCAGGCACAGCTATTTTCTATCTCAAGAATTCCTTCTTCCGCCTCTGTTATCTCTCTACCTGTCATATCAGGGTGATTAGTTTAGTTTTCTGCTAAACGTTAACATAGTACAACGTATGAAAGATAGGTCTGTAGGTCAGCGTGACCGGCAGACAATTGTAACGCTAAACACGCGCGGGAACGTGACCGGCGTCGCCTAGTGTCGCCGAGCGCCCCGCGCCGAGCGCCGCTTGGTGTATGACAGACATACATCATCATTACCTAATCATAATACGATTACGATCTCGCCGATATAAACTACAGCCGGTGTGCACCATTAGATTTCCTTATAAAAAAACTTAATTTTGTTTACATGTAGAAGCTAATATAACATAATCAAGGTAACCGACATTATCCCTAGAATTTATAATAGTCTAAGATCCGGTATAAGTAATCTATACCATCATCTGTTATTTGATCAGGAGCTATAATGTCAGATAGTATGTACATTGATAAATGACAAGTTGCCGAGCTAAATCTGGGGCCAACTGGTGGAGCCTTACGCCGGACAGTACTCCGCGAGGTCTTTGCTAATGATGATGAACTCACAGTAAGTAAAGTCTGCTACTTTCTAACGAAATGAGAAGGATACTAATTTTGTTTTCATTGAGCTCAATAAGTTATCGTCAATTGTAACAAGAGAATTATTCTCAAGTAGAGTCGAATACCGTTGGGCTATTTGATATCAAACCCAACGTGTAAATAGGATAGTTTGTAAGGAGTAATATATGGCAGACAATTTTACAGACACACAGACGTACAGGCACATCGACAGGTAGTGAAGTGAAGGTACGAGCTGTGACAGTGAAGGTGAAGGCCGCCCCCACCGCCGTCACCGCCGCGCGCTCTCATAACTTAATCCTCTTACCGATATATTGCGATATCAAAATCATTCGCCGTTTGTACAATATTCATAGTAACAGTAACGTAACAAGTTAATTTAACTGTCACATCAAACTTATAGCACCAGGATTACTCTCTCTAGGACTCTATGTTAGAAGGTCCAGCCGCTTAGCTCTTTTAATTAGTTAAAATTTAATAGTTAACGTTTAATATTTAAATCTTCTTTTCAGCCGATAGTCGGCCATTGCTGGACGTTCTATATACAACTAGTTATCGTTTCAAGTTAAACGCTATAACTAATAGCATCGGCAAAATGAGCAGATGAGTGCAGCACGGCATAGCTTCGGCCTCGCTCTTACGCCGTGCCTGTGTGAAAGGTGCGCACAATGCATCACGTAACGGATTACGTCCCAAGTTCGATCCCACGCTAAATAAAACACGGTTGTTGAGCTTGGTGCCAGTGAAACGAACAGTCGAATGTCATTACGAATTAGTACAAGAAATGAGCGCCCAAGTATTTACGTAAGCCGATAAGCCTATCGATGTAGGCGTGAATCGGGCATAATTTAAGGAATTGTCTCTTGACACTTGCAGATTATTTCCTATCGGACTAAATTTCGACCATCTACATCTGACTAATAATTGCATAAATATATACATCATCATCTTCCTGTCCTTTTCCCACTCATGTGGGGTCGGCGCAGTAAGATTGGAGTCCATACTGTATAGGTTTGGCTACAGTTTTTACGGCCTGCCTGACGCCAACCCTCCTCGGGAATTATATATAATAATATCATAAAATTAAGTACGGTCGGTGTACGTGACACAATATACACGACTTCGCGCTCTCACATCTAGTGACATCAGCCCATTTGGTCTAAATTGACGGGATGAGCGTCTCGAGGCGACGAGTGGCAAGAGGACACGGTCCAATGGAGCATTTCCGGCGATATTGTAGCGCTCGCATACACAATAAAGAAATATATTAATCATTTAATATATTTCTGTCCTTTATGTTCGTTAAGCAAAGAAAAATATTAAAGTTGGTGTTCTGGAGGTATCAACGAATCTAAGTGGTTACAGACCGCTATGTTTAGTTTCTTAACCTAACGGCATTGTATGTAATAACATATTAGAGCGTATTAACTGTTGATCTATCAAACCAAACTTCAAAAAAAAATCAACCGCAAATGGCCTAATGGTTAAGGGTGTAGACTATCGAACATTATGTCTTGGGTTCGAATCCGCCATTCTACTCTTGTTGTCGTGAAGCATTTCCAAGCACAAGCTTAAGCTTAGATGATGATAGTAAATATTAGTTAATCATTTCGAAAATATACTTAAACTTTAAATTTAAAAAAAAAAACACATGTACACATTTAGGGGGAGTAAGTTGATGGGCGAAGCGTCGAGTATCAAATACATGGCTCACCGGGATGCGCGCCAATGCATTGATGAACACACCGACCAGCATCCACCTCCTCCCCACACCCCTCCACCCCCGTCCTCTACACTACTGAGGTGGGACCACTGTCGACTGACAAAGGAGCAGTGACTAACCCTGGCCGCACACAAAGGCACATTGTGTACGCGTAAACAATTTACTAATTGTTACGTGCTATGATTAATTAGTAACGACCCGAGTTACATGTTTAATACTAATGGGGTGGTCAGAAATGACATTCTTAACTTAAGCCCATTTAATTAACATTTGTTCGTCTCAGATATTACGGACAAATCGTATACGAAATACAAAAATCGTCAATGCATCGTTTTGCATATCGTGTCTTGCTAGCTAGCTGTAGTAGTGAAAATCAACGTATATAAATATTATCAGTTTAAAGCTTTTGTATTGTATTACTTTTGTATTTTTAGAGTTGTATTACAATGGTGAGGGGAAAGGGGGTGAGGCGAGGACAAACCGCCGGAGCGCTAACGAGGTGCTCCAACACGGCCGCACAGCGCGTTACGACATGCCGAGCTACACCACTATCACTTATCAGCGCGCCTTATCTATCCACTTCGATTATAAATGATACACTACAAGTTTACACTGGCATTGCTTATAAAAAAGTGATATTGTTTGCATGAACTAAGCAAATAGGCATTGGTCAAAGAATTACATCACACACATACAAACCTACCAAAATATTCTGATAATGCGGTGTAACCAGAAGTAGTGTGTTGCTTTAATATAAACTAAGAATTAGGTCTAGTGGTGATGTACTTCCTACCATTTCCTTATTTATATATACCAGCCAATTAACAAATAATTCTTTGGTTATGATTCTAAAAAGTTAGTATGCATAAAATAGTCTCAAAACTAATTCAATTTGATGATGGATCATTCCAACCATTTAGCTATTTACTTACATTACTTCAAGAAACCCAAATATGATAACACAATCACCATAATTAAGTTATATAGACATTGACCAAATATAACTATCGCATGTTCAGTGACAATGAGCATGTCACATTAATGGGTGTACATGTGTATTCTGCACAATGGACACCGCACCAATATAACTAGCCAGTGGTGTTTGTAGTTGGTGTCACATTACATATAAAATGTTACAGCACCTTCTATGGAAAACATACTTTTATTATTTTGTTTCTATGATTTTTTTGACATAAAACATGTTCAATTCACAATGACTCATACATGCAAAAATCTCAATATTAATTTGTGGAAGAGGTCATTAATAATTACTTAATACAAAACAAAATGATATTTTAAATACAGCTAAACAGTTGTGTTAAGTAGCTTTACCTTTAAGGCCCATATTTGATAATGGAATGTAAAATGTGATAATATGGAGCACAATAGACATTATTAACTTTATCGCAGTGTAATTAGTTGATTAGTTAATCAACAACTACTAAATTGCAATGAGAATATATTTTCAGTATTGTACATCAAACTAAACATCAAATGTACATGACAGTATGCTATAGAAATTCACCCGAATAAATTTAAATAGCATCCATTCGAGTATATAAATCTTGGAGCTCCCGAGGTCATAACATTGCTTTTCGTTTGATATTTATACATTTAAAAGATATTAATGAGTTGGATGATGTATTCTCCTTATTACAATAATGTGCAGCAGTTAGTACATAATTATATGTAAAACAGCACCAAATCTGTAGCACATAGTACCATGCTTGCAATGAACAAGTATAGACAAGATGCCACATTTTGTTAATACAGTAATTATTAGCTAGATTCACAATAAACTTAGAAAATGGATACCAATAAAACCATTTGAAGGAAAAATAATAGACATAACAGCATCACACAATCAGCCAACATAAGAAGTATTGCCAACAACATATTCATAGCCTTAAAATGAAGCCTAACAGGAGCAACAAGTGAACAAATAATAAATAAATAAGAATGTAAACATTTATAGAGAAATTGAGAATGATGAAACAAATCAAACAAGAAACAAGCAACCTATCATTATTTAGCCTCACATCAGAGCAGCTAAGGTGTACAATGATAAGCTGTACTAACAAGGAGTGCCTCAATTTTTATTAGTTAGGTTTCAGCCAAGCGTGGGCGATCATTATGGACTCTGATGAACAAAGCATGACTCACTTTTGTCAGATAACATTAATAATTTGACAAGCACATACAAACTATAGTGTATATATTTTTCTCAAATGGACCTGATTTAGAAGAATTTATTAGTAAAGACTATTAAATAATTTATAATATTAAGTGTTTTGAAATGGAAAATTTTCCAGAAAAGTATATATGTATTGTGATGCACATTGTCTAAGCATGCTACAGCCATTCAGTGTTCAGTTTGAGTGACAAGGTTACATAACAACAGAGCCACAAGGCTACATAGATTCACACCTCCAGCCGTCCCACTTGCATTGTTATCACTAATACAAGTGACACACTGTGCACACAAAACTGCCACACAGCCAATAAATAACATTGGCTAAGCCTATTATCATATCTCAACATAAATTATTGTATTTAATTGTAAATCAAATATATGATTGTAAATCTTTGGCATACTAGAGAAACCATTATTTGTTGACTCAAAATTGCTTGGAAAGTTTTTGTAATAAACAACAAAAAAATGGTGATAGTAAACCGATAAGATTATGCTCACGGATATATGACTTACGTTTGGCGGCCTGCACAACATCCTTGACTTCTTTTATAAGGCGTTTGATTTGCTGGCTAGTGCGCTCCAGCTCTTTCTCGTGGCGCTGCAGGTTCTCGCGGAAGTGCGGGCTGTCCGCCAGGCACTCCGTGAACTCCAGCGGCTGGAGCCCCACGCCCATTTTTACCCAGTTGCACTTACTCCAAAACGATCACCAAACACCAACCACTTTCACTGACCGCTGCGCGACGGTCTCATCTCCGTGCACTTCTCAGCAAACAAGGACGGAATCTTTTGTCAACAGGACGTAATTGACACTTGGCACTACACTATTTGTAAACGGATAAAAAAATGAACACTAATATTTTCGTTTCAGAACATAATTGGCAATCGTTGCGCTTAGCTGTCACTAGCTAGATAGAATGCGATAGTTGTTTTGATGTTACCAGATTTACAAATTGTAACATTTTAGTAAGTAAAAATGCATAGAACGACATAAATATTATGTAAGGAAACAACACCAGCACCTTAAATTTTTATTGTAATATTAAATCTAAATAAATAAGTTAAATATAGTGAACGTAAACTTAAGTTTATAATAGTATGATATTGTGAAAATGTAATAAAGATTACGATATAATCTATACTACTCACTGAGTTTATCTAAATAGTCACCCACTGCTATATAATATAATTGATCTAAGAGTAAGAGTGAAGATAGGTGACCCTCTCAAAATGTTAATTTCCTATTCTTTTCTAGTTGATGATTTTTTTTTCTCTTGAAATTTCCCATTTGGATAATAAAACAAATCTGCTACTGGCAACATTTCTGTTAAGCGGCAATTTTTTTTTTTATTCAAAAAGCAAATACCGCACATATATTTCGCTATTCCCTATATAAAAAGATAATTGATTATCAGCGTAGTCAAATTTAACCGCGTTAATTATCGGGCTTTGCAAGGGACGGGTGTAACTTTATTTTATACTAGCTGTGCCCCGCGGTTTTACTCGCCCATCAATTTTACTAAAACGAAATGATATTAGCAACTAAAACGAAATAATAGTACTCAAACTCATAGTAATCTATATAATAGTTCTCTATTTTATAGCATTTTTATCGAAAAATGTTTGACATGGTTATTTAAATTAATATAACTTTTTTTATTTATAAACCGATTGAGATAAAACAAACTCTAAATGTTAAATGAAGCTTACCACAATACATGTGCAAAACATGAACAAGTGAAAACCGCACCCAAATCGGTTAAGACGTTTCTGAGATTATAGTGCACAAACGCATCGACAAACAGATAAATATTCTGATAATCATTGCTTTTCGTTTTATTGCGTTTATGTAGGCCCCCAATAATCAGTCACATTTTTATTACATATAGATATTTTATTGTATCAGTCTAACACCTCTTTGATTTTAGTGTCTTCAAAAGAAATGCTTACGACTTTTTGGTAGTCAATTATCCAATAGACAATTTTCCATTTATGACTATAAGCAATTTGCCATTGTAATAAATTATAAATGTCGTCATTATATCGAGGTAACCTTTTTGTATTACTCATAGTACAAGGCAAAGTCAATAAATATTCACCAAGAATACAATAACTTTTTATTATATGTTAAACAATTTCGAATACAATTTATAAGGAAGGTAGTGAGGTTATGCTGCAGTGTTGCCAGACGCAGCAGCGGTGCTCTCGGGCTTCTCGCTGTCATCGGACTCCTGGTCTTCAGAGTCATCCTCGTCATCATCGTCCTCGTCGTCAGACTCCGAGCAAGAGTAGGAGTAGTCACCTCCCTCAGCTGCTGCATCGTAACCTGCAAAGAAGAAGCCAGGTGAACAAAATGGTTGCTCTTTCCATTTACATATAGACAATACTCTGGTACCTGAACAGTTGTCATTCAATAGATAATTGTGGTTCTTTCTATAAATTTGAAGAATTATACAGTATCTTTAACTTTACTAAGCCATGTTTAGAGAGCTAATTACGTTATAATAAGTGTTTACTAGGTTTTATTTTATAATAGATGGTGGTAAACAAGCAAGCGGTCCATCTGACTTTAAGCTACCCGAAGGCATCTGCTACAAGCTAATGAGTTTCAAATGCATTGCCTACCTAAAATGAACAGAGGAGGGGATAAACAGAAGAAATTATATTTCCTTTTACTATTTATCCCCTCTCTGCCCCTTCCCAAAAAGTTAAAGGCCGGCAATGCATCCACAGTTCCAGCTTGTTCATCCTCTTATCTTATAAAATAATTTTCTGAGGTGTCAACCCTTTGAACGTTGTGTTCAGTGTCTGTGTAGTGACTTACCAGTGTATCCGCCAGCTCCATAGTCATCATCATCGGCCGGCTGGGCGCCTTGCCGACCGTACCGGTGCGAGCGCGCTGGAAATGAGCACATTAAAAATTGTACTATAAAGCACATTGTGTCATAGTCAATATCAGAAAAGGTTAGCACCTATATTTGTAATGTATACATAGTATACGCGTATAATTTCGAGATTTCTTGCAGATTTCATAATAATGTTATAATTCACTACCTAGTATGTTTACCAAGTTTATGACACCCATACTTAGCATTTGCATTGTGAACTGAGTTGAACATCGAAGTAACTATTACTAGCAGAGTTCACTCAGTAATACATATTACATTTTGATAATAATCAAATAGTGATGGTCAATACAACATCTGCAACAATTACAAGAGTTGACTGTAGCAGTGCCTTTGTCTAAGAAGGGGGGAGGGAAGAATGCGTGGATTGCGTGAAAAGTGCATTGTATACTGACTGGACATGCTGAGTTCGCCGGTGAGCAGCAGCGC
>JWHW01026158.1:27718-42198 GCA_000931545.1 Papilio glaucus
TTGTATAATTGAAGGCGGTGGCCCGGCTGGAAATACTACTGGATTGAAATCAACAAGATTTTGTCGAACCCAATCAGAGACTTCATCCAATAGGATCTCCAGTCGACACAAGTTTAGTCCGGTTCTCATCGGCAGTAGCCCGAGAAATGTTAGCGCGGGCCATGTACAGTGCATCACACGTGCTATCGTCTGCATAACAATGAATGCTGCTAATTTGCAGCATATCATTGATATGCAGAAGAAACAGGGTGGGCGACAGTATACAGCCCTGTGGAACACCAGCATTAATTGGTTTCGGGTCGGAGCATGCACCGTCGACAACGACCTTAATGCTCCGACCCTCCAAAAAGCTGGAAATCCAGACGCATAGTTTCTCGGACAGCCCGTAGGAAGGCAACTTCGAAAGAAGTGCTTTGTGCAACACCCGATCAAAGGCTTTGGCCACGTCCAAACTAACCGCGAGGCAATCGAGGGCAAGGGGCCTCCCCCTTGCCCTCGATTGCCTCAGACCATCGATGCGTGAGGTACGCAAGGAGGTCACCAGCTGAGCTACGCTGACGGAAACCATACTGACGATCGCTAATCAGCTGGTGATCTTGGACATGAATGTGTCACCGCACGGGATATTCGGCGGTGACCTACCCTTCTCCTCCAGAGTCAGAGACTAAACTATATCGATAAATTTGGCATACTTTCAGAATCACAATATGGATTTAGACGCTAAAAGGTCAACAGAAGACGCTGTAACTGCACTTACATCTCTTATTGTCAAACAAATCGATTCAAATAAAAAGTGTCTAACAGGGTTCTTAGACATAAAAAAGGCCTTTGATACAATCTCTGCCAAAACCCTTGTAAGCAGGCTTGGCATTGCTGACAGACTACCTAAAGGAACGTAAACAATCTACTAAAATCGGGAACTAAACCAGTGATGAGGTAACTATCACCTACGGCGTCCCACAAGGTAGTGTTCTCGGCCCTACTTTATTCTTAATCTATATTAATAGTCTCTGCGACATGCCAAACATTGTGCGGCAAATATTTTCTTATGCGGATGAATAGTTTTCACTGGGTGTTTCCAAGGTTGCTGGCTGGCTTAATTCTATTCTACTTACTTTAAATATTACAAAGACAAACTACATAACTTTTACAAAATATAGTACGACTCAACCATTAACAGATTTTCACATAAAGACACTTATGATTTCACATAATGACACATAAAGATGTAGCACCAATACGCACACTAATTGTGCCCTGTAATACAATAACAAAAGTAACTAGCACCAAGCCAACTTGAAATTACACAAATCAGCTATAATCCTGATGTACTCAATAGAAGACGGAATCATACCGTGGCTCCAGTCATCATAGTAAAAAGTAGTTTTGCCGGAAGAAAATTAGACAGACAATCGGCTCACCTATACAACATGATTAATAAACATATCAATATTTATCACAAGAATTACCAAGAATGTAAAAAATAATTACAAACATGGTTGAAAACTAAAAACTACAATGAGATTGAGGCTCTAATGACACCAGTATCATAACACCTTATACATACCTAAGCTCACAAACACGCCCACCCAAACATCCACACAAACTCGCCACACACACGCACACGTGCGCACACACACACGATTTATGTTATTAGCTGATTTTATTTAAGTTGAAAAATTTTTCACTTACATCGAAATCATAAACAAGAGAAATTATAAGTTAAGCTGACGACACTGTAATTATATTTCACGGTCCTACGAGGGATGATGTTAAAAACATCAAGAAGGCCTGAGAACTATTATTAAAAGTCTTGAAAATAAATATTCTTACACTTAATTTATCTAAAACTAAATTTGTTACATTTTGTATAAAAAGCAAAGACCAACCCCTAGACAGTAATTTTAGTTTGAAGGCGCATACATGTAAGCTACATACTATCAACTGTAATTGCTACGTAGTATCCTCGACCTCTGCAATTAGATATCTTGGTATTTTAACAGACCAAAATCTTAATTGGAAACCACACATTAGTAACCTGTTAACCCGATTGAGAAACCTTATTTAAAACCGTATTTAAAAACATTAGACACATTAACGATTCTATGACTGTTAAAGCTGTATATTTTGCGTTGTGCCAATCTATTACTTCATATGGTATAATGGCATGGGGTGGCGCAAGTAAAATGGAACTAATTAAAATTGAAAGAGCACAACAAGCAATAATTAAAATAATACATTTTTATAATTTCAGATATCCGACCGAGTTACTGAATAAAGAATTTTCTGTACTTACTGTAAGACAATATTTTAACAATAAATTATTCATTTAATTCATAGTTTTTTAAACAACATACAAAACCGATACAAGTTTCCAATAATAGAAGACATTTTATAGTTTATAATATCCCATATTGTAGAACAACTTTTGCGCAAAAAAAATTTCCCTTCCTGGGACCACTTGTCAATAACCATATAAATAAATCGATACCTATAACTAAATGTAGCAAATTTAGATTAAAACCAATAATTGATAAATATCTCTTAAATATAACTTACGAATCCACGGAAAAATTATTAGTTATTACATAACCTATAGTATATACTCTAATATTGTATTAATAAACTTATTGTATAGTTAAAAGAGATGATCTGTGGTCAAGTTTAATTGAGTTTGGATTGAACAGTGACCTTATACAAGCATTAAAGTCTCTTTATAAAGATTCTACTGCTTGTGTTAGGATTAACGGGGCCTACTCAGGCTGGTTTAGCATCAATAAAGGTGTAAGACAGGGCTGTGTAGCTGATTGTTTGAAAGCTTTGAAAGACGAAGAGTGTGGAATAAGAATGGGTGAGCTAGTTGTAAAATGTCTCTTGTACGCCGATGACCAGATCGTGTTTGAGTCATCGGCGGAGGACTTACAATTTATGCTGAATGTAGTAAATGATTCATTAGAAGGTAAAGGTATGAAGATGAATGTAGATAAGACGAAAGTAATGGTGTTTGAAAGATAACAGAGTAAGACAGTAATTGATATAAATGTTAACGGTAAACACGTGGAACAGGTGGATGAGTTCGAGTATTTGGGGTGTATGTTTAGTAGAGATGGTAAGCATGTTAAAGATTTTGAACGACGAGTGAATGCAGGAAATAAAATGAATGGGGCTATAGGTACAGTAGTGAGGAGTCAGAATGTGTCTACGAAGGCTCGTCTGGCAATACACAATGCTGTACTAGTCCCCACTTTAATGAAAGGTAGTGAGAGCTGGGTTTGGCAGGAAAAGCGGAAAAGTTATTGGAGTTAATGCCGTTGAGATGCGATCCTTAAGAAGTATGTTAGGCGTGACATAGAACGATAGGATTCAAAATAAAATTATAAGGGAAAGTGTGACTTCAAAGTGGATGTTGTAACTAGAATTGAGAAAGGTATGCTTCGGTGGTTCGGGCATGTTGAAAGGATGAATGAAGAGAGAATAAAAAAAAGGCCGATATAAGGAGCACCCATAACCGACGAGCATGTATGCGTAGATGTATGAATGTAGAAAAAGCGAGAGAGGTGTGCCAGGATCGCGCCAAATGGAAATCCATGATCTCTGCCCACCCCTCTGGGTTACGGGCGTGAGCGAATATTTATTTTATTTATTATTAATAAACCATACTTCATAATGAAAAAGTAAATCAATTTGTAAAAATTGTTTCATGTGTATATTTAGCATATACTATGCATTTTTTGCAGTTAACATTAAACTGGCCACACTACCCTGCCGTAATACAGTTCTATAATAGTACGGAGGGTAGCTGTTGCAAATAATTAGCCTACAGTTTAATTTTATATTAGGTTTTATTTTAGTTTCGTATTATTTACACCTGTATGTTGTATTTGTTAAGTATGAATTTGTAATTTAGGCTTAGTTTCTTTACAAATAAATAAATAAAAATCAACATATATAAAACCATGTTATGGAAGAGGGGGTATCCTAACACAGGTATTATTATACTTAAAACGATACCTCCATCCTAATATAAAATTGTAAACCGTATGTTAACAAATTTTTATTTCTTATTATAATGTGATAGGACGGCTTACATTCAGTCGCCGGTAATTCGGTCCCGGTCTAATCTAGTAGAGACTAGTATAAATGAGTCTCGACCGAAGTACCGTGATCTCATAGAATAAAGGCGTGAAGGCGTAGAGGCGTCTTTGGTGATCGTGTGGAGTTAGATTTCAATTCTCTTCCAGCCCCATCTCTTCTTCCTCTACCTTTCCTTATCACAGTGGTGTCAGTGCAAGAGTGGATGTATACCTGACAAGTGTATGGCCGCTCGCCAGTGTGCATTCGCTCGTGGTTTTGCAGCTGGTGCTTGGCGTTGAAAGACATCGCGCATTCACCGCACTTGAACGGCTTGTAGCCGGCGTGGATGCGTAAATGGCGGTTCAAATCGCATCGCTGAAATAAACATGTTACTTATTATACTATTTTCAGTACACTGTGGTGCAAGTAGTAATTCATCCATGCAATAAAAAAGTGAGTTTATAAGAATTAAGGAGAGATTTAAGTACATTATTTTATTTAAATCCAAAAATGTTGAGTGCCAGATAATTATCTATCATATAGACTAGACTAAGTGTTGCGATGTAACTAATTATAATTTAATTACCGCTATGAACTTCTTTGTGCATAGATGACAGGAGAATGGTCTTTCGCCCTTGTGGATAAGGTTATGTCTGTAAAGAAAGGTTTACAAATATTTAAACTAGTGCTTCAAGTTATTTAAAACATGACTACTCTACACAAGTCTATGCGCTAAATGAACGAGCTTGAATCGTGAAGTCATATAATAGCATTTTTTAAAACCTAATCCCTTTCCTGTCCCATCTGTTTTTCCTTTTCTTTGCCAATCATCTTCTTCCTACAAAAATGCTGCTACTCTTGCAAGTCTGATTCTTAGATGTTTATGGGTCGCCGTCTTGTGAACTGGTGAAGGTGAACTGATAGTTTGTTTCCTTTACTAAAATAATCATAGCTACTTCTGACTTCCCCTTGATATAATTTACTAGTTCGTTTACATGTATTATCTAGTTTCACTAGTCTTTAACAACTTTTCACAATCTTTGAAACGACAACTGTTAAGCATCTGACTAATATTATAAATGCGAAATTTTGGATGGATGAATGTTTGTTACTCTTTCACACCGAAACGGCTGAACGGATCTGGATGAATTTTGGCACAGAGATAGTTGATAGTGTGAAATAGCACATAGGCTACTTTCTATACCATAAAAATGTACGGTTCCCGTGGGATATATTTGATTTTTTTGTTCACAGATGTATATATCTATAATTATCGATAGATCGATACCTTGCGTAACATTTAATTTAAAATAAAAACAAAATTAAAAACTTTGGAGCAACTCATGATGTTGCTTTACATACAACAAAAAATATATATAAGGATGAATAGTTTTAAAAATCCCAGATTTAAAGTAGACACCCTTTACTGGATTCTACTAACGTATTTCGTTCGTTCTGGCTAAGAAGTAAGAATTAAGTTCTCAGGTTCTGCCACTACACGGCACTTTACGTAGCACCTACGATAGACAAATTAAGAAGTGAAAGCGTAGCATTGTATGGGCATGTTATGAGGAGGAAGCAATGGGACAACAAGTAGAGTTTTAGTTCTGAGTATGAAGGGGTATGTCGGTAAGCGCAGGCGAAGGAAGAGATGGATGGATTGCGTAAAGGTGACATGATTAAGAAGGGTGTGACGATTGAAATTACGGGTGATAGATCGACTTGGGAGACGAAAACCAGTTGTATGGACTGCAAATAAAATGGGAACAAGGCAAGTATAGTAACAAAAACCAATTTTTAAAACGTTTACTGGTAAATTTTATAAGAAAAAACTAAGACTAATTTAATTTGCACAAAGAACCAAGGTTCGAGTAAATAACCCAAGGAATTCTGAATAAAATCATGCGTCGCCGTAGATGCACAACTAATCAAATATATACTTCATATTGATACACTACTTAAAGTGCATTTGCATAAGAACTGCATCATAAACAAGTTTGGGGATATAAATTAATATTCTAAAATCATAATTAAGTATGAAATTTTAAGTTGTCACTCAAAAGCCTTTTTGTTACCAATGATGAAATTTACCTGCAAGTGACACGGACATCAATTAAATGAGTTATAGGTGCATTGGCAGCCTTCATAGGGTGAAGGCAGGGACAGAAAGGGAAGGGTGATTAGGCATTGAGCCAATTTACCTTGCTAATGATTTCTGCGAGTAGAAGCCTGCGCCACAAACTTCACAAATATGATCTTTTATTCCAGAGTGTTGTTTCATATGCATAACTAAGTTGCTCTTTTGTATAAATGATCTTGGGCATTGAGTGCAAGTATATTTTTTCTTTTCTGTAAATGAAACATTAAGATAGTTGTATCAACATTGTAAACAGTCTTTGAATGAAACTGCAAAGTAGGATACATATTATATCTTTCTACAGGCAAGAAGAAAATGTAAGAAAAGGACAGAGGAGAGGATGGGAACCATCACATAGTACACAACTTTTTTTTACTTGATATGGTGGTATTCTGGTGTGGTTATGATACCTTTCTTAACCTATAAATAATAATTTGCCAATTTATATTATGTTTAGGTTTAAAGTTTTTTATTTCTCATAAGAAACATAATTTCACTTTTTTTTTTTAGACAATCAGAGCAATACAATATATGGCACTGTGGGTAGATACATAACACAGTAATAAAGAAAAACACATTAAACACATAAGCAAAAATGTAATTTATGTAGGTTATGCTAGTTATGCTAGCTAGTTCGGCAATAATATATAACTTAAGTTATTTAAACTATTATTAATGATGTTAAAACTATTATTAAACATATAAAAACTGTCACAATACTTTATTTCGTCTGTCAATTGGTTAAACAATGGGACACTTTCAAATAAAATAGTTTTGTTACCGTAATTTGGTATGGCTTTAATTTGTGTACATTTATTATAATATTCTTAAATTACGTGTTTTATTTTTCATATGTTGTGATGGATTTAATTTTGTTCTATATTTGGAGTTCAATGTTTCAAAAACACCTTCTATAATCATCAACATCAAAACAATTATAACTTGCAACTTAGTTGCCAATGACATAAGTGTTGATTGTGAATACATTATAAAACCAATTGATACTTTCAGTTAGCTATCCTAACAATTGTTGATATTGCTACCAGTAAGCTAGCCGTAATAATTTAAAAAACTGATTACATGACAACACTAGTGGCAACCAAAAAGTTTCTTCTACTTTCACATACTTAAGGAAGAATAAATTTTTACCTTCATGAGTTGCTATATGATTTCCGAGTGTGTATGTGAGTATACCACAAACAGGGCACACAAGTTTTTCTCTTTTCTTTACTTCCTGTTTCTGATTCCTTACTATCCTCACTGATTTCTCCCTGCGAACCATTCTATTTCCATCAAGAGAACTTCCTGAACTTCTTGATTTAAAATTGGGATGAACTTTAAGTACTGTTGCATCTTTAGGCCGCCTTAGTAATATTGGTGGACCTCTGGTGCCATTCTTCATTATTGGATCTGAATAATAATCAATATTACTACATTACATATAACCAACATATATTTTTAATAATGACTATATGTAGATCATATCGACTCTTATACTGTTTGTGAAAAAAAAACAAAAAAAATGAGACATGTTACACAACAAATCATTTTTATTTTCTATCAGATAATTATTTTGAAGAACATTTTAGAGACATTCTAAAAACAGTATTCTTCTCAAGGAACACAAATTACTTACAACATGTGATTGTGGTGGATCTTGATTTGCCATCATCACTTTTATTTCCATTTTCTTCCAATTCATCTTTGAGTTTCTTCAATACTTTAACTTTCCTTACAACAGCCTTCTTACCTTTAAAAACTTTAATATCACATAATTTTGGTTTTTTGAATTTATTTTTCTTATTTGTTGGTGGCACATAATCATCATCATCATCATCATCATTATATACATCATCTAAATATTCAACCTGCAATATTATAACACATTTAGATTGATAATTACTAACCAAATTAGCAACAAAAAGATTACAGTCTATAACTAAACAATATAATCATTAGATTACCCAAAGGGATAGGCAGAGATTACAGATTACCATTTAATGTGATCCTGGCACACCTCTCTCACTTCTACATCCATACATCTATACACACATGCTTGTCAGTTATGGGTACGCATTATATCGTTTTTATTTAGTGTGTCACTAATTTGACGAAAAAGTTCTCCTGGGATGTCCCCTGCCAACACTGCCACTCACTTTTGCATTATAAATTTTGTTACTCACTCCTCATTCATCCTTTCAACATGCCCAAACAACCAAAGCATACCTTTCTCAATTCCAGTCACAACATCCACTTTGCGCACTATTTTATATCCAATAATTTGATGTTACGCTTAACATACTTTTTATTAATCGCATCGCAACAACATTAACTCTACTAACATGCTTTTCTTGCTAAACCCACTCTCTCACTTTCATACATTAAAATAAAATACCTTAATATTATCTGTAACAATTTCAACACTCTTCTTGTTAAAGTACTTTAAAATATAGGAACATACATAACATTTTGCATCTTATTGATTGACAATCATGGTTTAATACACTCATTTTTCAGATAATTTCTAATTTTTGATGACATCATACCTTGTAATGATAACTCCCTTGTAATGATCTGTCTGCAATGGTATTTCTCTAAATTTCAAGACCACACCTGCAGCTACATTGATGTTGTAGATATTTTAAGTGGCAGTGATAACATCAGGTAACAGCAGATTGTTTACATACATATACTATATATTAGTGCATATAGAATTCTATTATATATCATGATCCCTACATTGATTGAATATGGGTATCGAATACAATGATAAACATAGAGAAAATGAATACTGCTTTTATTAGGATTAAGATTTAAGTTTTACTTTGACCACTTTAAATAAAAATAAAACAAATTTAAAATATCAATTATTCAATTTTAAAATGTAACGACTAGGACCAGCATGTTATTCTTTTTTATGTTTAGCAATAAAATTGCAAATGTCTGAATTATTTACTATGTAAATTTATGAAATAATTTTAATTTTTTTCTGAAAAATGGATAAGAAGCAATTTTGTGTAGATAATAATGTAGAAAAGGTCATATTCTATCATCATAAAAATTACTGTTAATGTGCAAATAGTGTCTCGGTCATAAAATTTTACCCATAACACATAAAAGACTAGTATAACAAATGCTGAATTGGCTTAATTATAAGATCATTACAATGTAATAAATTAATATTAAGCTTAGTTGTGTGTTATTAATATAAAACTAAAACAGGGATACTCACATCATCATTGTCATCACTATTATTCTCAGCTTTGAAATCTTCATTATGAGATTTAGTTGACTTCCAACTTATATCAACTTTATCATCAACAATAGACTCTACTTTTGTTTCCTCAACTTCAGGGTCAACTTTTCTTATTACTGTATTTGCTATAACAATATCCTTACCATCAATAGTTTCTACTTTCTTATTTGCATCAACGTTGATTTCCATTTCCCATACAGGTTCCGATTTAATTGACAATGGACCAATTTCACTTTTAATATCTTTGAAAGAATCAAATGCAATTTTTTTCGTTGGCACATTTTGACTAGCTTTAGCTAAAATATTACGAAGTTTTTTATCAGTCCTGCAAAACATATAATCACTATTAAATTACACTGGAATAAGATGCAATACTTTTAGCTATATTATATTTACCTCTCCGCTACTGTCTTTAAAAGGTATGCTTTTTCTAATGAAGTACAACACTTATGACAAATCTTTTCAGGTAAACCGTCATTTGATAGCACCTAAAATCAAACAAAAATTTAATCGTATTTATGTGTTTACAATTAGTGTTCAGTTTTAAGATTTATAAATGACTGGTAGTAATTAAGATATTTTACTTTAAGATAAGATAACATAATATATAATTCGTTTGAAACTTATTATAACGATAGGTTTCAAAAGAATTCTATAATTATTCTAATTCTAAAATTATATTTTACTTAGAGGCATTGTCTATTCAAATTAGTGAAGTGAAATTAGAATTGTAAAGATTTTTGACATTTACTTTCAACGACTTGTGCAAATAGAAGTTTTCATATAATTTGAGGTAAAATTGATATTTACCTTTACATCAGCAATTGCCGTAAGCATTTCAGCATAGTTACCAGATAATTTATATCTGAATAACGGACACAAGGGTTTCTTACTCGATAAACATATACGACATGAACTTATGTTTATTGACTTGTTTGGATCGAACATATTTGTATGTAAACTAAAGGGATGAACAAAAATCCGTTACGTATCAATTCTTACGATTGCCGATTCTTAGAGAAGACCCGTTTGTGATTTCAACAAATTGAATGGAATAGGCTATGGCTACCACCAACTAAAACTCGCTTGGTACGACATCTTGCTTCACTAATACAACCAAATAGCACAGAGTACCAATTGTCGATGGTTTATTTATTCGCATGTTCGTTTTTCGTATGGCTAGCTGCACACAATAATATTGTGAATCCTATATTGTCAAACCTTTTTGTCAATATACACTACGCAATGCATAGTGTCGCACCTACGCAATATTATTGTCAATATTTTGTGGTGCAATTTGACTTAGTTGCTCAGCAGCTAGATTCGTGTGCGTATGTTTTATATAATGAATAGAGTCGTGGCATTGAGTATTACATTAATTTCCTAATGATTTCGATTTGTGTATCTTCTTTAATTTTTTGGAAAAATTATTTCGTAGAGAATTACATTTTTTCTTTACATCTTCTCTCATGCCATTTGCTTTGATTTTTTTTATAAATATCGAGCAACTTATCAAGTGTATTATTTTTCTTAACTTTATCACGATATGATTCACTGGATGTATTCTAAAATTCTGGATACGTTTCCCATGTTTTAATAAATACTGACAAATATAGGTTTTGCGTGGAAGTAGTATTATTGCTTTCATCCTCCATTTTTAACAAAAAACACAAACGTCCACCTGCCTTGAAATCTTTTCCTAAACTAAAATATTGAAACGCGCACGCACGCACACAACAATATTATTGACAATACGGGCGATATAAGGAGCAATTATAACCGACGAGCATGCATGCGTAGATGTATGAATGCAGAAGAAGCGAGAGAGTTGTGCCGGGATCGCGCCGAATGGAAATTCATAATCTCTGCCTACCGGTTTGGGTTACGGGCGTGAGCGCATATTTATTTACCCCTGCCTCCCCCCTATATTGCCATGACAAAATCAGAATTTCTGGATAACCGCAATAATATTGAACAATACCCCAATACAGGCCGCACACACACAATATTGTTGACAATATGCACTTTATTGACAATAGTATTGTGTGCGTGCGGCTAGCATATCGGATGAGGCATTGGTATGAGGTCACCATCCAAAATGCAGTCACACCTATTTAAGTAGCTTTATCGATACTTCTTGTGTACTAAATTAAAGTGCTGCAATGATTCTTTTGTTCTTTGGTTTGTAGCAGTTTATAGTGCTGTGCAGTCCGTATAATTAAACAAGTGTATAAAATTAGTACAGTAGTTAAATGTTTGATTGACTATGAATAGGTCCCCTAATAAATTTGTACAAGAAACTTTTTAAGGGAGCAAGATTTAGGCTCATAACGAGCACAAATTTTTGCTGGCGGGAGGCAAGCTAGAGCTAGAGGCTTAACTCCTGTCACTTTTGAGATTTAATAAAATACAATAAATAGCGGTATTTATTCTTAAGTATCCCGCCGGGAGGGTTAACTTAAAGTAAATATAAAGACACAATCTTGGTTTAGGTTTAAGACAAACACTAACTTGCAGTTGTACCTTACTGCTCCATTATTCGTGTTGACTTGTCATCACTGATCTCGGCACCTAGTAAATCTGAAAATATTTCTTGTGACTAAATTGCTTGTAAAATCACAATTTGAAAAGAAAGTGAAAAGCTTTTGAATAAAAGTAGTTGTACAAAATAAATTGGTATTAGCCGCGTCCGACCGACCGAGGATTTGCCTCGCGCGCTGCTCGCTCAGTCAGTACGCCAAAATAACCGATATTATTGTTCAACGATATTGGTTTAGGTGGCTTTACTTGTCCTACAATAATTTTAACTTAAAACGTATTAGTTTATTTTCATGTTATAATTAAATTAGTTTATTTTCAAATGAAAGTCAAACTCTTATTTGATTCACTCTTTGAACTATACTAATAACAACACGAAACACGAAATGTCAATTTAACACTGCGTTGGACGATAACAGGAACTAATCATAACTTATTTCTGATCTACTTCTTGAAACGTTTCTGTAGAAGACTAGAAACTGAAACTCGGAAAAGTTGTGGGAAAAGTATAAAAAAAACATTTGTGCGTTATAGCCTCAGTAATTGTATTATAAAATGTTATGATGGCTACCTACGAGAATTGGTCAGGTCGAAAGAGAGGTAAATGTTTATTGTACTGTATTTATGTAAACTTGTTTTTAATGTTCCAATTGAAGCCTTCTAATGATTTTCCCACATTTAATTTTAAGTTGGCCTGGACATCGAATAAACTAAATCGTATGTAAAATTAATACATTGCAGGTAAACAAGGTGGCGATTTATATAGGTTAGACACTAAAAATAAATCACCTGAAGAAAATATAAAAGAGATTATACAAGGCTTATACTTGAAGAAGCCATTTAATAATGACACTTCACCTACTAGCAAGAATTTACCCATGGATTTCAAGACAGGGTTACGGAATGTGCCGAAAAATGGTTCTGATTCATATAGACTTTCTTGTTTAAATGCTTTAGTTGTGTTACTATCAAAAGAAGATAGGAATAATTTAGGATTTTCAACCGATGAAATAATGACTTGGTAAGCTTTATTGTCTATTTTATTTTTAAGTTTTAATTTATGTTTCAATGTAGATCAATTTGTTTAAGTGAATATTCTAAATAATTGTCAAAGTTTCAAGTAAATATTTTTGAAACTTTAAAAATTTTGATGTGGTATTACTGATATTTATATGCTAAGCGATAAGTAATGGCTGATGACTAATTTATTTTAAAATAATTTCCAGTACTGTGTTTGTACTGATCTTGCCTTAATAGAAAGTTGTCATACCATATTAACTTTGGTTCCTCTTCAAAGCATATGAATCCTTAATGCTACATTAGCTAAATGATTTTATTGACTTTAATGGAGAACCACATTACTAATGCAAGCTTAGTAGGTAATAATTAATAGATGCTGTGTGAATAAGGCTGCTTTACTTTTTAATACTTATTATTTTACAGCATTCGAGTCAGCCTAGTAGATGAGTCTATGGTTATCAGAGCTTCAGCATTAAGAGCTTTGAGATATTTAATCAAAACTGAGAGTGATGTAGCCGCATTCAACATACTGAAGTTAACACATATTGTGACAAGGTATGGATACCTTATATACTATTTTCATAAGGATAATTTAAAATGTAAATGTTGTACTTTGAATTCACTTTGAATGTTAAACCCTTTTTGTGCTGCTTATTTTGATATATAAGTCATTAGGTAGGAGTTTAAGATTTTTACACACTGGATCAAGTGTATTGAGTTATACAAAAGAAGTATCCCATACATTTTAGGTCTATGAACCCAAAACATCCAGGTGTGTGGACCCTTAATCTTAAAGTAATTAATATAATGTTATTTAATAAATTTTTAATAAATTTAATTTAAAAAAAATTAAGAGTAATAAATGTATCTGAATTTGTATTGAAAGGAAATAAATAAATTTGGTTTACATGAAAGATTTATCACTCACATAAATTTGTCAATGTCATAGATTGTGTGGAATTAATTTTATAAAAAATTGTGAATTGTTAAAATTTATCTGAACTGTGTGAAGAACCTTGTAATTTTTCATATAAAATAAATAGTTTCGTTGTAATTGTCTCACGCATTGTGTTTCGAATAATATGGGCATTAAGTGTTATTCTGTGATGATGTCCGACATAGTCAAATGTCTGAACTGTAATATAATCATCGTCATCAATGTGACGTGATGGACAAAGAAAGTCTCGTGAATATGTGTATTGACTCGTTTTCGGAAAAAGAAATCGAAATAACCAAAACTCTATTGTTTGAATTGATGTCAAAACGTTAGACCACCAGAAGAAGAGGTGACAAATCCCAAAGTAGTATGGATGATATCATTAGCCTTATAAAAGAGTCCAACCCAGAATATTTACCTATATAGCTGTGGAATAAACTAAAACTTCTTAATGTTCCCATAGGTTTAATCCAAGTGTTTAAATTTTGGTACCAAAACCAAACAAACAATGTGAGGCG
>JWHW01026158.1:42800-57726 GCA_000931545.1 Papilio glaucus
TGAGTATTGCATCCTGTAATGAGAAATGAAAGAAAGTATATACATATCATGAAACTGATTACAACATTTATTAGATACTAGCTGTTCCCGCGACTGCGTTGTCCGCGTTGTGTGTGTCCATTAAAAAAAATTTTATTAAAAAATGGTTTTTGTTCCCACCTGCCCTGTTCCCACTTTATATGCGGTCGGTACAACCAGTTTTCGTCTCCGAAGTCGATTTATCATCTGTAATTTCAATCGTCACTCCCTTCTTAATCATGTCACCGTTCACGCAATACGTCCATCTCTCCTTAGGCCTGCGTCTACAGACATACCCCTCCATACCCAGGACTAAAAGTCTACTTGTTTTACCATTGTTTCCTCCTCATAACATGCCGATACAATGCTAACCTTTCGCTTCTTAATTTGTCTATCATAGGTGCTAATTTTACGCTTTCCCTAATATACTCGTTTCGTACCATATCCGTTTGTGTTATCTATATATCACATTTTCTTTATAAGTTCCATAAATCGTCATATGTGTTTAGTATGGAAATTTCATTTTGACATTACAAACAGACACTACAATTTAATTTATCAGTATACATAAGATGCTCGCTGAAAGAATCTGCGAACTAAATTATTATTTAGCCAGAACGAACTACTTTAAATTTGGGATTTTTAAAATTATTCATCATTATATATATTTTTTGTTGTATGTAAAGCAACATCGTGAGTCTCCAAAGTTTTTAATTTTGTTTTTATTTAAAATTGTACATTAAATGTAGTTACGTAAGGTATTGATCTTTAGATATATATTTATACATCTGTGAAAAACAAAATCAAATATGTGCTATTCCATACGATAATCTATCTATGTGCCAAATTTCATCCAGATCCGTTAAACCGTTTCGGTGTGAACGAGTGACATCCATCCTTTCGCATTTATGATATTAGTTAGATTTAAATATGTATATGTATTTTTGAAAAATAAAGCCATAATATAATATCTTTGTCAGTTTTATTGTATTACTATTATAAATAATCTCTTAAAATTTTCTTGTTTTAAAACTTTTACCTTATTGCACAGGGACGAACGCGAGATGCGGTTCACTTGCAGTAGACTAGCTCTATTGTGTGTGCTGCGCAGTTGGCCGGGCCTCCTGCACTTCTGCAATCCCTGCAGTAAAGGCGGACTGCGTGCCCTAGTCGCGGCTCTATACCTGCCACGGTTAGAGGTCCGAGTGAGTATTCCCTTATTGCTTTGTTATTTATTTTTTATGGAATTAATCACATTTTAACGTTTTTATTGAATCGGCGTTACTATTTATTTGTGGTAATTTTGTAAGATTCGAAAACGGTAATTTGTTTTTCAATTGATTGTACAAGGAAGTTCTGTTGTCTGGAATCTTATGTATAATTTTTTTTGTGTCCTGTGCACAGGAAGCGCCTTCACTCCTTGTTATTAAATGGTATCTAAACGCACTAAGCTCACGAAAAAGCATTGCCGTTATGCTCCAGGAACATTTGAACATTTGCCAGTTTTTGTGAAAATATTTCTTAGATAACCGCAAATAACTTGTTGTTTTGCGCTCACGCCCGTAACCCAGAGGGGTAGGCAGAGATCATGGATTTTGATTTGGCGCGATCCTGGCACACCTTTCTCGCTTTCACCTTTCTCGATTTTTCTACATTCATATATCTACGCATACATGCTCGTCGGTTATGGGTGCTCCTTATATCGCCCTTTTTTAAAAAGCCACTAATCTGATCGATATATGTTCTCCCAGGGCGTCCCCTACCAACACTGCCACTCACTTTGGCAACATGAATTTGTTTCGTTATTCACTCTTTATTCATCCTTTCAACATGCCCGAACCATCGAAGCATACCTTTATCAATTCTAGTCACAACATCCACTTTTAAGCTAACTTTTTCCCTTATAATGCTATTTTAATCCTATCATTCAATATCACGCCTAACAAACTTCTTAAGGATCGCATCTCAACGGCATTAATTCTATTAGCATGCTTTTCCTGCCAAATACAGCTCTCACTTCCAAACATTAAAGTGGGGACTAGTACATCATTGTGGATTGTCAGACGAGCCTTCTGAGACACATGCTGACTCCTCATTACTGTACATGAAGCCTCATTTATTTTATTTCCCGCATTCACTCGTCGTACAATATCTAAAGATCTACGTGTCTACCATCTCTACTTAACATACATCCCTAACACGCAAACTCTTCCACTTCTATGCCGTTAACATTTATATCAATTACTGTCTCACTTTGTTCAGAAAAGATCTGATCCATGAAAACCGTTCCTTTCCTAAAATCTGCTTGCATATCCCACGTTCTTTCATCTGTTTCTTTCATGGCTCTTTCAATCAGTACCTTAGCATAAAGTTCCTTTATATGAAGAGACGATGACAGCTTTACACCAATTTTGCGGTACTAGGCCATGTCTTCAACATATATTGAAAAAGTCATACCTGTCATACCTCATTCACAATCTCATCCAAACTTATCTCACTTTCCAACTCCTTTTCTTCATGTGTATACCTGTGTTTGATGCAGATGCCTCCTCACATTCAAACAAACTTTCAAAATATCCCTTCCATCTCTTCAATTGCTACTTCATCTTTCAGAAGGTCCCCATTCTCATCACGGACAACATTCATTCTCGATTGTACTGACCATCCTGTGGCATTTTAGACAAAAACACTTTTGTATTTACCAGGAAGTCGTCAGTAAATTAAGTAAAATAATTATTAAGTTATGATCTTCACTTACTTAGAATATTAGCGCTGTGGGGATTTAATAAAACATCTGGATAACGTAGCTTTGTTATGCTGCATGCAGCTTTGTACTTTCAGAGTTTACCCATCAGAAACAAACAAATGTTTCCTCTTTATAATATTAGTACACATGATATATCAGAAACCTTCATGATTTTTTTATTCTTATAAAATTTTCAATTACAATTGCAGTATTTAATGTTATAAAAGAAACCTTAAAAATATTAAAAAGCAGTTTTTTTTCTTCAGAAAGCTATATTGGATCTGTTGTATGAGTTAGTTGGACTACCACAACCGGATTGGACGGACGAGATATCCGTGGCCTTAGATGCTGTAGATCCATCGGATTTTCAGGTATCATAATTTTTCTTTTTAAATATTACATTTATAGTTTAAATTCCACAAATCGTATTGTAATCGTAATTAATTATAATGCGTTTGCTAGGTTTACGCTAATTGTTTTTCTCTATTACTTTAATAAATTAACCTATAGACAGTCAGAATGAAATGGTATATGATTGTAATGAAATATTATTAGGACTCATGGCGTCTAAACGAAGGCTTCGTGGCAGCTGAAGGCACCGCTATTCTACCTCACCTCAGTGCGACCGGACCTGATATCATTGAAATTCATCTTGCTCTTTTACTTCAATGCTTTCTAGAGGTAACTTACTTAACTTATGTATTATGGCCATTTTTGTAATTTATTGTGCATTTCTTATTTATGTTTATTAAAATTTAAATAATAAGAAAATTTAAAGTTAAATCCAAGTTAAAGATACTTGGATTTAACAATATGAAATGCACACTATTTATATACACATAAATGTGTATATTATTGTTACAGGCTGGACTTCTGGATGGATTAGCGGAAGTAATAGTAACAAGTGATACATTTATATCGGTCCGTGCCACCGTACTGTTAGGTCAACTATTGCATTTAATACACCTGTTTCTACCTCCTCAAATATGTAATTTAACGCCTGCATTACCCACTTTGATGTCGCAAGCGTCGGCGGGCAAGCCTCAGGCGTTGGCGGCCGTCGCAGCATTAAGAAGACTCCACTCCATGCTGGAGGCGCGACCTGCGAGCAACAGCTTGTTCCTAGACCACATCATACAGTATTGTAGTGGCGCATTTAGGCTTAAAGAAGAAGATATGACAAAAAGTCGAAAGGAAAAGGACAACGCTAACATGGCGAAGCCGTACCACGAGCTGTACAAGCATAAAGAGAGCAGTATCGAGTTTCTTAACGAATCCGACAACGAAAATGAACCGAAGCAGAGACATAGTGTCGGCTCACGTGCTGACGTCACCAGCAGGAATGTTAGTGCGCTAGTGAAAAGCAAAAGTGTCAGTTCTCGGACTAGTTCAGTGGGTAAAGTATCTAAATCGGCAAAGTTCTTTAGTCTATTCGAACGAGACAGTGACAGTTGGATCCGATCGAGTCTAGTAATGCAAAGCAAGGACGGCAACACGTGGGACTGGGAAATTATAAGAACGATATTGAAGGTAACATAGACAATGTTTCCATCATTGTTAATAGTTCTATACACATGTTAATTATTTTATTTTTAATTATTGATATAGGAAACGGATGGTACGCCATTGTTGAATCTAAACGATAATGGACATAAAGCCTGGGCGAGTCGCATTATCAACTACCTCAAACCTTCGTCCAACAAGTATTCACATACAGATCTATCAACCACATGTAACGGACACTCGGCTACGAGGGCTGGCTGTCAGTTAATAAGACATTTATTGCGGCATAATGATGTGAGTTAATTTTTTTTTAATATAGTAAATCTTTAAAGAATGTATGCTTGATTTCTGCAGCCACGTAACCTTCTAATGGTAGAAAACTACACTTACTGTGTTCAAGCAATAAATTACTATAGAATTTCTAATACCGAGTTGCGATCGGACCAAGCCACATAAAAACTGGGCTTAACATTTATTTTATTTATTAGAGCTTGATTAATTAATATATTAAAATTGTTTGATATGTATGACATGGCTAATCTTTATTTTGTAATCTAGTCAGTAAGGCGTAAGCCATGTAAATGGCCTTACCAGCAGCAGGAATATAGTTCTGTCTTACTCTCTAATTTATTATATATAATGTATAGTCCGCATTAAATTAGCAATCCCTAAATAGTACAGACATTAGTTCACTTACTATGGTATGTATTTTCCAGGCTGATTCACAGAAGATGCTGGAAGAATTATTTTCCGACGTAAGCCGACAGATCGAGGCGATAGAGACTGGCCGGAAGGCGCACGAGTGCCTCTTCAGTCCGCAGCACATGTGCAACACAATGTGCCAGATGTATTTCCTGTTCATCGGACAACTATGCCACTCACAAGTTGGATTAAAGCTCTTTAAACAAACTGGACTTTATGATAAGTAAGAATTTTTTTTTTATTTATTGTCCAAAATTAAACCACAGATAGTATCAGCCGTTTTAATCCACTGCTGAACATAGACCTTAAACGTAACACAGTCTTTGGCCTCCACTTCATGCTATCCTTACGAAGTCAGTAATGGATTTGGAGATAAGGCGCTCTTCCTTTCTTCCCAAATCTGCTACACATATGTGGTTTGCCGAATTTCTAAAATTCTCAGTGTTAAAAGATACATATCCTTCTGTCTTCCGAACTTTCTCAACATTCCATTGGCACCATATTTAGACTTACATATTTTAAATGTGATTTCAACAAAATATCAGTTTGTAAAATTAGTTATATATAGCCCACAAGTTTACCTTTTTTTTAACGTGTGGAAAATGTAACCTTATGCATGTCCCTGTTCGGGGCAACAAGGGGGTCTGTGGGGCTTACCCACCGAGGTGGGCGTACCCACTAAAAACCACACGCGTTCCCTCATGGCCATTGCGTGGACGCTGCGACGCCCACTGGGATGGGGTCTCGCACTGCCTCCTTAAAAGAGCGCCGCGCCCCAAGACGGTTTGGGGCGCTCCTAGGAGACGACACCGTGCAATGCAGGTTCGGGATTCTCCGCCCTTCCCCGATGGTGCCGCCTTTAGTTTTTTATAGAGGTTCACTCCTCGGGGCCCCCGTCTTGAAAAAGACAGAGGCCCGCGGTTCGCATCTGCGACCCCGCTGAGTCGCGAAAGATAGGGAGAGAAGCACACTGCATTAACAACACTCCACTCCCTCCACGACTCACCCTCACTGTGGGGACGAGTTTCCGCAGCTCTCCAGCACGCTTGAAGGTGGACTCCAATGAGCCCACCCTGAGCAGCCCTCTCTGGCCGGCCTTGGTTTCCCCGTAGCTTTACCGTGGGCTACTGAGCACCACCGCCACGACAAGGCGGAAACCCGGTCGGGGGAGCCCATCTTGTCCTTTGTTTTTGTCTTTCATAGTCCTTTTCTCCTTCCTATAATTTTCTTATAAGGAATAGATGGAAGAGGAAGGGGAATTGACGAAAGAGGGGATGGTTAATAAAAGGAAATATTCTTTTTTTTTGTCCCCTACTCTGTCCACTAAATGTAGAAAATACATATGCAGCTCATTAGCTTGTTGCAAATGCCTACGGTAGCGGTCACTAAATATTAGTGGTCCCGTTTGCTAGTTTGACACCTATACTTTATTTTTTTTAAATTTAGCATGGCATTGTTCTTTTCGCAGTCTCCTAGAACTATCAACAAAGACCCACCACAGTTGTTATGTTAAGCTCGTTATATCGAGTTTAGATTATACAATGGACTCTAGTCCACGGGATGTTTTGGCGAGAACACTAACATGTAACATACAAGCATCAAGATTATATGCCACACAATTTCTGAACGTCCTTCTACGAGCTTCTAGAAACTCTCGTGAACTAGTCCGAAAGAAATCCAAATTAAAGAAGAACTACACTCAAGATCAATGGAAACATGTTTATAGAGACAATGGTGATGGTATGAATGCGGTCGATATGGACACCTGGGTGCTACAAATGTTGGTTGGACAAGTTAAAGATGAATCTAAGAAGGTTGTCAAGTGTGCTTTATCGATACTGGAAGAGGCATATAGTGTACCGGTAAATATATTTTGTTATTATTTGTTCTTCGGCATTCATTAGTGATAATAATTATAATATTATAGTGGACCTTATCAACTCTCTTTATATCTATGTGATAAAAATGTAAAAAAAACTTGTACTAAATCTTGATTTTTTTACACTTTAACACTTCGAAACATTATAGCTTTTAGTTTACTATAGTATAATAGGCTTTAAAGTTTTATAGTTTAATTATTGATTCATTTAAAACATATTACTTGTTATGGGTGAAAATTGTGAATAATTTTTCAGATTAAGATTTTATATAATAAATAGCTTAAAATGTTGTGGTCCTCTTCCCCTTCCCAATTTTTCTGATAAGAAAACGATGGGAAGAGGAAGATGACTTGTAGGAGGGGAGGATGGGTAGAAATAGGAAATATCCTTTTTCTATTTATCCCCTCTCTGTCTATTAAAGGTGGGCAATGCGTCTGCAACATGTAGAAGTTGCAGATACCGTATGGGTATATTAAGTGACCGCACTTAATATTAGGTGAACCACTTGCTAGTTTGCCACCTTCTTCTTTAAAGAAAAAAAATGTGAGCCGTCATGGGACGCCTGGCAGATGTGAAACATCGTGTGTGTACAAATAATATGCATAAAAAATAATATTATTACAGGAATTAAATAAAGCCTAATGAAAAAAATATAAATATGTTAATAAAATCTGAGATAAAAATTAAAATAGTAATTAATAAAGAAATTAATAAATAAAAAATAAAAATAATTAATTGAAGATAATATTAATATAATTTATATAATTATATTTAATAATATATTTATATAAATTATATAAAAATAATAATATAATAATTTTTAAAACTCTACTACATCCTACATACTACATAGTCGCCACGCCAACAATTCGGTTTACAAGTGAGCCTATAGATGTTTCACATAAAAAAAAAACAACTTTGTTGATGAAATTTTAATTTCTTATATTTTTGTAATATTATAAATTCAATAATTCATTTTTACCGACTTAGACGACTAGTTGATATACAAAAAGGCGGTAATAAATAAAATGTTTTAAAGTAATGTATAATAAAGAAAGGATTTTTCAGGCGCTTTTGGAGAAACTTATGACAATGAAGGACACCCTCGGTGAGAATTGTCGTCTAGATACAAATACTGATCCCTCGACGTTGGAGTTCAGCTCTGTTGGTGATAGAGGCTACTTGATATGGTTAGGGCTTGAAGTTGCTGCTACCGTTCAGACCGCCGATACGCAATCTGTAGCCTTCCTCAAGAAACATTTGGAGTTTTGGACAAAATCCTATAACTACAGGTAAGGCAAAAAAAGCAATCTTAAGATTCCTTAACGTTGATAAAGGTTGAACGTTGATAAACGTGTCGTGGTCATCAGATACGTACGCCTAGTAGAGGCGGGCGTGCACGAGGCACTAACGCTTTGCGAGGGCGCGCGCCGGCCTCGAGCGTCGCGACGCTCCGCACGTCCGCCGCCGCACCTGTTCGCCGCGCTTGCCGCTATCGTACACCCTGTATCAGCACCCGCCGGCACAGCAGCCCCCGCAACCAATATGGTGGCGATGCAGCTGCGAGGTTTGCTCGCTTCAGCTCTGCCACCACACTACAAGGTAAAGTATCTAACTGTATAACTCGGTCGGTATTATATTTGTCTGTAAAAGGTCATCGGTCCATCTGAAAGGAGTCCACTCTATGTTGCTTTTTACTATATACTTTACTTTCTATGTATTTTTATATTATACTAGCTGTGCCCCGCGGTTTCACCCGCCGAAAAATTTAATTTAACCGTCAATTACCCAACCTAAGTAACTCTATTTAATATGATTATATGGATCTGAGGTTAACTTACATTGAATTAATTTACATCGATACATTCTTCTGCTTTTTCTATTTGCTAGCCTCTGGAGAGTCTAAGAATAATTGGGCTGTCAAAGCCCAAATGGTTAAGTACTAAGACACGTTTTTTATTTCTTAATATATACAGGTGTCGATCCCAGAGAATGGCGAAATTACAAATTCTATGTGCGCCGAAGATTAACACATATCGATATAGGGTCTCCTTGGACGTCCCCTAAACATTACTGCCACTTACTTTTGCATTAACTTTACTTACATGCTTTTCCTGCCCAACCCAGCTTGCACTTCCAAAATGTATACTACAACAGTATTTATGTGTCGGCGCTCAATAACAAAGGTTGTTTACAAACGCGCGCACGTGCAACGTGACGTCATCGCTCTTTGAGTCAGGAAAGGTGGGGACGGACGATATAAAGCGGCGTGTTGTGCGGCCGAATTCATGTAATCCGATAATAGCTACCGATGGAGCCGAGGCTCGGCCCTCTCTGGCGCCCTCGAATCGGAATGCTAAACGCGTAATTAGTGACAGCCCAAGCCGAGATCCCCTCTCGGGGGCCCTTGAGCCGAGTCAGTCCATGGAGCGTCCACTGAAGCGACCTAAGAGCTCGGCGGCCTCCCAATCCGGTGATAATAATAAAGTAACGGCCCGAGCCGAAGGCTCACTCTACGGAGGGAGCCCTCGAGCTAAGTTAATCTTAAAGAGGCTTAGGCTAGGCGCCCTGCCGCCTCGAGCCTGGTGTGGCTGTAAATGCCTCCTCTAGGCAAACAGTGACCTTTCAGGCGCAAAAAAAAAAACGGCCGAATTCGGTTCTGTCGAAACACGCGTACACAATCAATAATTTTTGTAAGATTTTTCTATATTTGATGGATTTTACTACATCTTTATTATTATGGCATGGTAAGCTGGCTGGATTGTTATACCAATGAATTCTTCAAATGTTATAGTAAACACCCACCAGTAAAAAAAGTTAACATTAATACACACCGTTCACTCCCATTTCTACATACATTATATATATCTAGATAGATATATAAATACACATCACGGAGCAATCGTATTTTGGGTGGTTGTGCCTCGACATTCCCATAAATCACAATGGTGATTCCACCTGAATAGTTGTAGGGGTGTAAGAATATGGAAGTTGAAAGTGTATTTTTTGATAATATAAATAAAATAAATGATGTTATAAATAATTGTATAATTAGAAGAAAGAAAAAATGAAAAAAACACCCAGCAAATCAGGGGTTTGCAGCTAGTTAAATAATACACAAGATATAAAGAAAACTAAAACATTAGTCTAATAAACTCTCTTATAGACTCTATGGTAACATCATAATTACACATTAGGTACATAATGATTAATAATAGTTACGACATAAATATTTGAGTATTATTTGTAATAATTAGGAATCAGAAATTGTTACTGGGTCTTTTAATTAATTAACTAATTTAATTCTTCTACTAACATATTTTATTTACTCTCGAGTTTCTTCATTTTTTTCTTAGAGAAGTATCCAGAGCCACAGTTTAAACTGTGCCGGAGGACGCTCTGCAATATATGGTTCCATCAATAACAAACATCAAGAGTGTTGTTACAGGTTATACTACAAATGAATCCTTTATATACAGTGGTGGTCATATAATTCAATAATTAATAATCATGCAATAATATAGCCACTCGAATAAAAAACTCATTAAATGCATAAAATATAAAACATATGTTACTTTTAATTACAAAATGAGTTTTACACATGTATGAGCTTATTTTCTGTTACTGGCCGCTTGGACGAATAATTAGAAACATTTAAAAAAAAGCATTCATAGCTCATTTTTTTTTTTAATTGGAGAATAACATTTCTTTCTTGGCTTTTTCTATTATTCTAGCCGCAATTCAAAATTTAATCTGAATTTTATTTTGTTCAAAATGGGCAAAAACAAAAGATGTGACGCGTCAACTAGGCAAATAATTGTTAATTTACATATAGATCATAAGTGGGCGTACAGAAAAATAGCTGAGAATTCAAATTGTTATGTTAAGAAAGTTTTTAATGCAATTGATCATTATAAAACACATGGAACTGTTGAAAATGTTATTAGATAGGCTCTGCCAAGAAAAACCTCTCCCAGAGAAGATAAGCTAATCGTTCGTTTTTCTAAAAAGGACCCACGTAAAGGCTCCAACCAGATTAAAAATGAAGTTTTTTGGCCTGATGACCCGAGAAAAATCTCGTCAAGACTGATACGCCGAAGATTAGTGGAAGCCAAATTGTTTGGAAGAATCTTTCTAAAGGTACCGTTTGTTACCAAGCAACACCGAGAGAAGCGATTGTTATTCGCTAAAAAATATGTTAATTGGACGGTACGAGAATGGAAAAAAGTGTTATTTTCAGTTGAAACAAAAATAAATAATGGTAAATTACAATGGAAAGCGCTATGTTAGACGTCCTGCAAACAATGCTTTTAATTATAAATACACAAGGAGTATAGTGAAGCACGGTGGTGGCAACATTCAAGTTTGGAGGTGTTTTGCCGGATGTGGAGTTGGACCCGTTTGGAAGATTGAAGGTACAACGGATTAATGGCAATACAAAAATATCTTAGAGCGCACAATGATTCCCTACCGGACGATAATTTGCCTGTAACCTGGATCTTTCAGCATGACAATGACCCTAAACACACGGCCAATAGCGTCAAATGTTTCTTTAGCGAACAGCGTATATCAGTTTTAGAGTGGCCAGCAAATAGTCCGGATTTAAACCCGATAGAAAATCTCTGATATATTGTTAAAAAGAAAGTCTCAGACAAACGTAACACCAGTCAAACGAACTAGATGAAGCATTTGTTGAAGCATGGAAATCAATCCTCCTAGAAAAATGTATGAAATAGTTTTAATCAATGCCACGTCGTTGCAGTGCTTTTATTGAAAATAAGGGATACGCCACTAAATATTAATGATAACTATTGGTAGGTTGTGGATAGTTAAAAAAAATTATGCTTTTTGTTGTTTCTAATTAGTTGACCATTATTATTCATACCTTAAAACTGATTTAAATGTTTGTCAGTAATGTAATATTGAAACTGCACTTGTGTAATGGGATTTATATTGTTTTTCTAATAAATTATAAATCGTTGAACATATTGCTGTCCGATAATTTCAGTATTTTTGATAAAGTTTACGCATACAGTTTTTTTTTTATTTTACTTCGCTCCTAACTTACATAGCGTGATGATAAATAGCCTAGCAAATGTCGTAATAGCTCAGATTGTTAATTCAAAAAATTTTCAAATTCGATGAGTAGTTCCTAAGATTAGTGCGTTCAAAAAAACTCTTACGCTTTATAATATTAGTATAGATTTTCAAATATTAATTTTTCAATCGATGTTTTATATACTATTTTCTAACAATACAATTTATAGATAACATATAATTTTATTATTACACCTTTACATGCAACCACCATAGTGATACATGGAGACTTTGTGGCTACAACCACCCATAGTTACTATTGCTCTGTGATGTGTAGTTTTGGCTTAAAAAGTGAATATTGGGACTCTCACATTTCATCCATTTCATTACATAGTATAAAACAAAGTCGCTTCCCGCTGTCTGTCTGTCCCTATGTATGATTAAATCTATAAAACCACGCAACGGATTATGATGCGGTTTTTTATGGCTGAACCCTACAAGATAGATAAAAATAATTTACTACAGTATTATACACCTTAAAAAGATCTAAAAAAAAGTCTACGACAACATATAACTATATTTTATCTGTAAGCCATTATCTCCAAAATAGTGATCTTAATCTATTAGTTATATCGCGGAACGAAGTTTGCCGAACCAGTTAGTTTTATGTATAATAGATTGTTTATTCCAGATAATACAAGCTAAAAAATGTTCAACGGAGCAAGAGATTGTCGACCTCAAGGCTTCACTATGGGCGGTCGGCAACGCGGCGCTGACCAACCAGGGCCTGCAGCAGCTGCTAGCTGTGAGCTCAGAGGACTCGGTGCCGCTGCACATCGTGCGTCTCGCCAAGTACAGCCCGGTGTATTCAGTGAAGGCGACAGCCTTCTACGTACTCGGTCTATTCGGCAGCACCTTTGAAGGAGCTAATCGACTTTTTGATATAGGTATATAAAGCAATATTTCTACGATGTAATTTGATGTCCACAGCCATAAATTGCACATATATTAAAGAAGTATATGACTGACTGACTACACTTTCAATGTAGAACGGAAATTGATAGACCTAGGAACATGTTTTTTTTGGGCTTTTGTTCTAAAACAGGATAATAAAATAAGAATTACATTTAAACATTGAGAATAACGACATATTGTTATAAATTAAAGTTTATGTTAATATTTTTTTTTATATTTGATTGATATACTTTTAGGTTGGATATGCGTGAGGCATACCCGGCACGATCAGTTCCCTATAATTCCAGACGAGAGCTTCCCGCCGTCTTGTGACCCAACTAGAAATGATAACTATTTGATAATATCACCGGAGCGACGCTACAACGCGTTCGATATAGAGTTAAGTGAGCACTCCGACCATACAGACCAGAGTACTGCCGAGAGTATACACTCCGAGAACACGAAACACGAGAGCAAGACTCTTGTCGACCATGACGTCGTCGATTATAAGACGGTTTACACGCAAACTCGTCGCGAAGTGAATAAAAGGAAGTCGCATACATTACCTACTCCAGGATGTTCCACTACCCACGATAGACCCGCGTTGACTGAATCAAGGACTGTCGACATCCTAAGGGACTATTCGAGCTACGAACGTCCCGGACCCCATCGGTTACATTTCGAGAACAGATTGTTACTGGGAAGGATGAATTCGTTAGAACACCACGAGGGTAGAGTTAGAAATACTAGTGAGTCGAGCACGAGCGGCGTCAGCAGCTGCGACTCGGCCGGCGGAAAATATGCTATACCGTAAGTATAAGACCTTGTGACTTACTAAAAAGGGTGTTATAAGGAGCACCCATACCCGACGGCCATTCATGCGTAGATGTATGAATGTAGAAGAAGCAAGAGAGGTGTACCAGGATGGCGCCAAATGGAAATCTATGATCTCTGCCTACCCCTCTGGGTTACGCGCATGAGCGTATATCTACTTATTTGAAACAAAAAATAAGCTAACGTGTTAATCCAATCGAAACAAATACAGACAGAGACAACAAATGCTATTCGCTTTTAGTGAACTTGTGAAATACCAAATGCATGTCGCATTTCAGGTTCAAGCTTCGTTAAACCACAAACAGAAACCATCCACCTCCAGTGTAGTAATTCAGTTTTATGACCCTTTAAATTAATTGCGTTTCTTGTGTATTTTAATATTAAACTAGCTGATTTTTTTTATATACTAGTGACAGGATATTAACACTCAGTCCAATACCAAGTTCGTCGAGTCTTTACGGTATGAAAAGTAGCAGCAGCTCACACCGCCCCAGGCTGTCCGAGTCACAACGCAGAACTTCCACTTCAAGTGGGTACATTTTAATACTTATTCTTTTAAATATCGGATATGTTAGAAATAACTTCTGGCCCATGGAATTTTCTAAAGCTGGCGGTGACACTGACATAGTTGATCTTCCACTTAAAGCATTCTAATTTTTCAGAAATAGGTGTTAACTGTCCATTCAAAAACGCATAATAGTATAGTCATCATCTCGCAAAATATTTTTGTTGAAGAAAAAAGTATACAAATATTTTTTGTTGACATCTGTAATTTTCTTTCTAGTGATCTTTGATAGATCGGGGTCATTGACGTTAACGCACACATTCTTGTATTTGAAAATACTGAAGTGCCTGTGACTATTTATCTGCAGTGCAGCTAAAATAAAGAATTAGAAAGTATAAGTAGAAAGCTATATGTATATATAATAAATAGATGTATCAATTTTACTGTTATAAATTAAACATTTTTAGGTTTCTCAGCGTGTGAAGTGGCCAGTTCGCCCCCTACACAAATGGACATGTCTGGTTATGCTACACTCAAAACTATAAATAAACATAGAAGGTAATTTCACAGTATTTGTAATTGTTCTACATATACTTGATTGCACAGTCAAGTCTTGCTTACCGTGGACTTACACTGCCGAAAACATTTATTGTACGATTATAACTTGTAAATCTGAACATTTCCTGAGAATTTTATCAAAATCGGTACAGCTGTTTCTGAGTCTATATGGACACACATCGCCTTTTA
>JWHW01026158.1:87791-97813 GCA_000931545.1 Papilio glaucus
ACACGTCATTAACAAAAGTTATTACCATACTAACATTCAGAGCTCGCCGCTTTCCGGCTGCGTAAGTTTTTTTTACTAAGCGGATAAAACAAGTAGATTAAGGTCAAGAATATGTAGAAATTTATTTACGTTTAGGTGACCAGTACCGTTTGCTTAAATAAACGGTTATCATAAATAGTGTTCCTACAAAGTGAAGCTTCCTAATAAGATAATCCTTTCAGAGTTTTTAGAAACAAACAAATCAAAAAATATTTCAATTTTATTATGTTGGCATAAAAAATTGCACAATTATTAACAAAGTAAGAATTATTCAAACGTATTAAAATACTTTATCTAAATTTCTTATACAACATTATTTTGACTTGTAAGCATCATTCCCTACAAACTATGTAAAATAGACTGTACCCTTAGTAACAAATGTAAGGTCATTAAAGGTCATCTTAATCCTTTCAACAAACGAGAGGAATATGATCTTATGGATATCGAGATTGAGCCATCCCATTTGTCTTTATTGTTACCAAGAAATATTGTGGCTCTATGTGTTGGAATATTATGTTACTATACATGAAGATAAATCTGCATCTTCAAATATTGGGTCACATGTTTTACTTTTTTACTCCATCGCTACGTAAATGTTATGATTGTGAATTTTAAAGTTTTGAATATTTCAATCTAATCACAAAAAGGTAAACTTTACCACAAATCACAAAGAGTAAACAATTAAACAAGAGTGACAATGTCGATATTGTCACTCTTGTTTAATTATCAAAGAAATGAAGTACGTTTTCATATATAGGGGCTGATTTTTTTATTAATCAAATCTATAACATTTTTAAAGAACAGGATAATATACAGGTCAGTAATGACGATTGTTAAATGGCGTCTATTGTAATTTTGGCTGGCTGGCCATCTTTGGCTTCATCGGTCGCAAAAAAAAAATTGGAAACTACTTAATTTTCTCTATAAGTTAATTTACTTTACAAGAACGGCATAAAATCTTGTAGTAATAACATCATTTGTTTATTTAAATCTATCTCTTGCTACAAATACTGCATTTAAAAGTTAACGAAAACAAAGTAAAGAACTGTGTTCCTAATGGAATTACTTAATGCTTCCATTTTCCCTGCTAATGGGATTGCGTATCAATTAGTAGCGTCAAGTTAATTGCACATTTTGCTGATCCAGTCTTTCTTATAAGTTATCCAAACAACTGAATTCCAACGCTTTTAATGTAATTGCTTAAATTTTGGAAAAAGTTTTTTCTGTACTGAAAAAGTGATAAGTTATGAAGTGGCAATTCAATTTGCATCTTTCTGCACATTTTTGTTTTTGGCCACTGTGTACAGGACCGTACCAAATGGGAGTCTGAAATCTCTGAAATCTTTGGGTTTCAGAAGTACTTATTTAGTTATTTTCATACAGACATATTTATCTGAAATCACATTTTATTTGGTGATGTTCGGACTCGCGTGATTTTATTTCAAATAAAGACAGAATATTAAATGCTCTCCTTGATTTTATTATCTTTATCCAGAGAGCCGTGGGTCACGGCTCTCTGGATAACGGTACCGTATTGCCAGCTAACGCAACATAATGGATGGACTGAAATTAAATATTTATGTGTAGCGTCGTCTGAAGTTAACGCTGAGTGATTGATAAGGTAAAAGAACTCATATAAAAATAAAGCGTTTAGTGAAATAAAGTGTGAAGAGCGAAGTGGACGTTAATTACATTTATAAATCCTTCGATTTGTTGTCCTTGTGCAGACAACACGTGATAGAACAATTTTAATATAGCATTTTATTTTATTCACATAACATTGTGATAATTGCTACACATCAACATTAAAGTATCATTCGAACCCATTAGCATTGACAATAGTTATGAAAAAGTGGTGACTGTAGAGTCGGCGGCAGCATCTGTTGCAGGAGCGGGCCAGCTCGGTCGAGGTAGTGCAGCACAAAATTCAATTAAAATATCGTTTATAGCGTATGCCAACACAAAGCACTAATATGAATGTATCTGAATTATATCAGATACATTCATATTAGTGTTTAAAATCGCAACTTTTAGTTTCCTTTCTCCAAATATCAGAACACTAGTGCGCCGTAGTGCTCATTGCTCTACCGTGTCCGGATAATGAGGTAACATTAGTCAAAACAGAGCTTTTCCGTGCGGCAGTTGAAAAATGTTACTCTTAATTAATGAACGCAAGCCTTAACTGATCCCGCCTCAGTAAATCTCCACAATTTATCTTCGTTTAATAGGTAAGATTTTCACGCCACTTAAGGTGTATATATTATATTAGTAATGAGGAAAATAAAATTATTTTTGACTTCCAATATATTTTTCGTACTACAAAATTATTCACATTTTTATATTACGAACATAACAAAAATAATTTGTTGCAAATTCACTCATAATTATTACGTCATATGCAATTATTAATTATACTACAAATCAGTTAAACTTTTCTTTTTTTATTCATTATATAAGTGTTGTTTAAAAATATTGGGACTCGACGTGACACCTTGTCGTAATATATAATAAATTATTTCAATATAGCACTGCGCAAAAATATTGAAGGATCAAAAGCTAAGTCGAAAGTTGATAGAAAGGATAAGGTACCACATTAAACATCGATTCAATTTTGTGACGGTACGTGCAGAATAGTAAAGAAGTAACAAAAAACCATTTCTTATATACAACATTACTGTATCACACTCACAACTTGAATAAAATTTGCCACCTCCTTCTATAAAACAGAACTTTTTACGTTATACAGTATCTTCTTATATTAGATCTTTGTGAACTGAAATTGTAAATAAAAAGAATACGCTTAGGTTATAGAATACACGAATAGAAGAGAAGACAGGGAAGGGAAAGTAGGAGATGTTAAAGAAGGGGTAGAAGAAAAAGGAGATGGAGAAGAATAATTGAATATTTTTCGCGTCGCATTACCACGTATTATTTACCAAGGACAACGAGATAGGAAGGTCTTATTTAATGGTTTTAATGATTGATGGTAGGCATGTTAAAGATTTTGAACGACGAGGGAATGCGGGAAATAAAATGTATGGGGCTATAGGTACAGTAGTGAGGAGTCAGAATGTGTCTATGAAGGCACGTCTGGCAATACACAATGCTGTAATAGTCTTCACTTTAATGTATGGAATTGAGAGCTGGGTTTGGCAGGAAAAGCATATTAGTTAATGCCGTTGAGATGTTATCCTTAAGAAGGCGTGACATTGAGTTATGGGATTAAACATTGTTTTATTGATAAAAGTGGACGTTTTAACTAGAATTGTGAATATGTTTCGGTGGCACTGGCATCTTGAAAGGATGAATGAAGAGAGAAGAGCGAAACAAAATGTTGCAAAAGTGAGTTTCAGTTTTGGTAGGGGACTCCCTGGGAGAACTTACATCGATCAGACTACTAAAAAGGGGTATCCAAAACCAACGAGCATGTATGCGTGTAGAGCGTGTAGAAGAAGCGAGAGAGATATGCCAGGATTGTGCCAAATGGATAATAATCTCTTTGCCTACCCCTCTGGGCTAGGCGAGCGCATTTTTGTTTATTTTACTTGATATTCAGTAAAGCCAAAGCAATGATTTCGCGTTCGCGAACATTTTTTTATCGAATAAGGTGGCAAACGGACCAGTCGATCACCTGATGTTAAGTGAGCGCTAGCGTAGCGCTTGTTATCTTTTCATAGTATGGTACTTTCAGAGTTTAGTCATTACAAACAAAGAAATCTATGTCTGTTTATAATATTAGTTTAGAACGATATGTTATTGTTGTAAATTACATGTTTTACATGTTCTAACATGTACGTGTCGTACTTTTGACAGTTAAACAGAGTGATTCAGGGTGAGCCGAGTGAGCAGTTGAGGGGTTAATGGTACTTTCGTCTTTATGTTATTGTCACAATTCACTGGGGATTTGTTAAAGTAATACAAGAAGCGCCTCTGTGAATTTGGTTGCATAAAATGTGATTTTGCTTTAGGTTATTACATTACTCAAATGTGTTCCATTTTTATACCAATGCTCTACGTCTCTTATCTCTTCTTCCTTTTTAAAATAATACCATTTTAAAATACCTATATGCATTTTATTGATGAAATTTATACGATCTCTATAAAATTGAAAGGGAAACCAGAACATTCTTTTTCTTCTTCTTAAAGTGCCATCTTCTTTCGAAGTTCGGCGATCATTAGGGCAACTTGTACTCTTGACACCGCGGCTCTAAAAAGCGATCGGAGGCTCTTTCTTAACCACTGGCGTAGGTTTTTGAGCCAGGATGTTCTTCTTCGACCTACACTTCGCTTTCCTTTGATCTTGCCTTGTACGATGAGCTGCTGCAGTTCGTATTTAGTGTTTCTTATTATGTGGCCTAGGTACTCCAGCTTGCTTTTCTTTACTGTATATACCGTTTCTGTCTTTTTCTTCATGCCCTCTAGTACGGTTATATTTTTAACTTTGTCTCTCCAGGATATCCTTCATATTCCTGTATACCCACATTTCGAAGGCTTCGACTTTTTTGCACATCGATTCTGTGAGGGTCCACGCTTTAACGCCGTACAGGAGAATGGAGAAAACATAACAGCGCGCTAGCCGCATTCGTAGCTCGATGTTCAGCCTTTTGTTGCACGGAAGTGTCCTAAGTCTGAAGAAAGCATTCCGGGCTTCTTCTATCCGGCATCTTATAGACTGTGATTCCTTGTGTCATCAACACAACATCCCAAATATTTGTACTTGCTAATTTTTTCTAAGAGCTGTCCATCACAAGGGAGGGAGAGCCTAGCTGGTGGTATTTTACAAATCAATATATACTTGGTTATCTTGGCATTGATTTTGAGACCATACTTCAAACTGACAGATTGAACTTTATCTAGAATGATCTGAAGGTCTTCGAACGTTGAGGCGAGTAAATCAGTATCATCGGCATAACGAATGTTGTTAATGGTCTGGCCATTCACTGTTATCCCTACACCAAACTGATCTTGAGCTTCCGGAAAGATCATCTCCGAGTATACGTTAAACAGGATTGGTAACAGAATATATCCTTGACGCACTCCTCGAAAAATTTTGCTTCATCTGTCAGTTTGCCTTCCACTCGTATATACGCCGTTAGGTTCCAATATAATTGTTTGATAAATCGTACGTCCTTAGAGTCGAAACCGATAGTTTGTAGGATGTCAATCATTTTAGCATGCTGTACTCTATAGCATGCTATATTCACCTAATAGTAAAGCGTCCATACTATTGAACTGTAAAATATACATGATTCAGCCCCACATTTGAGTTCGTAATCTTGAGACGCAAAATTATAAAGTTAGTTATGTTTTACATAGGACCTCCTGCATTTGTCAATGGGTAAATAGTACCAATTGTCGTTAAAATTTGTATGGCTTGGCTCCTTGAACTATTTAAATAACAATGGTAGAGCACACAACAACATTTATTGCATGAATGGGCCGGCTCGACCGGTGAAATACTATGACATCATAGAAGACAGACGTGAAGTACAAGTATTATGCATTTCGTCTGACGAGTGAGGTGATTGAGACCTAATTCTGGTCCTCTTCCCCTTCCCATCCTTTTCGAATAAGGAAAGGATGGATAAGGAAAAGAAAACATACTTTTTTATTTTAAAAGGTAAGCAACGCGTCTGCAATTCATTAGCTTGTTACAGATGTCAGATGTTATGAGTAGCGGCCACATGTTATCAGGTTGCTTGCTCGTTTGCCAACTTTTTATATAAAAAAAATAATTAGAATAATAGTTTGTAAATATAATACAGTTCGATGGTAAACAAATCCTTAGATCTTAAAGAGCCAAGACGAAATGCGTTGATTCCCCAAAGGGATATTATGAACATTTTGATATACATGCATAAAGTTCTATCTCCCCAGTGTCCGTAACATGTAGCTTGTAAAGTAGCCTCAAAGGCAATATGCAAATCGCTTCATTAGACAGTACTGTTGTTGTAAACATATCTTGTTAATTCTCCCCGGGCGATTGTTGCTAGTGCAAGCAAATGTTATTTCTATTTTACATCCAGTAGTAGATTAATTTAAAATGTATCCTAAGTGTTGAGGAAAATAAAAAATACGGAGAAAAAGATGACAATACGTGACATTCCCACAAAGATTTTAGCAAGAGTGGGCACAAAAAGTGCAAAAAATGACAGTATACTTGGATAGTTTCGCCTATAAAAACGCTGTATATTCTTTAGTTAATTGTAATTTAAGCTGGAATTTGGACCTTACATAGTGGGAAGAATTGGGGTAAGCCTATGTTTAGTTGTTAAATGATTTAGATTGCTGATGATAAGGATTATAAAGACTTTATAAAGACTGGTGATAAAGACTGGTTACTAAAGACTTATAAAATATAGACATGTAAGAAATATCATATAAAGTAAATTGAAAGATTATAGAATAATATTTCTCCTAAGCTCCTCAGTACTATCGAAAAGACAATTTGTTATTTTTGAATCTCACAAAATTTATGAACAAAATAATAATTTATTAACGTCAAGTGAAGGATTTAATAAACAAGTCTTTTCATGTTAATGTCAAAACGGCGTATTAAAATATTAAAGCGATGAATTCCTTTTGTTGGGGGCTTCCATCTGTTTTATGCCGAGTGCTAACTACTTATTAGTATATTGAATTATAGCATAATCCTGGATTTAATTCTCAGTCAAGGCAATGTCCTTCTGTCATGTTCGTCTAATATTAGAAACTTTTAGTATCCTGGGATATCCCGGGACATTATTCAGACACGGCCATCTGATCCCAAATTAAGCAGAGCTTGTACTATGGAAAACAGAGAGATATACTACATATACTACTTTTGTTTCGTAAACACATACACTAACTTACATACATGCATATATATACATACTTAAAATAGACAATTACACCCATACTCAAGACAAACAGACATATGTTCATGCACTCAAATGTCTGTCCTGGGTGGGAATCGAACGCACTACCTGAAAAGCAAGTATCTTATTAACCACGCCTAAAGGCCCGTCGGTTTCTCTCATGGTGACACGCTAACCTGATTACATTTGGTACAAACGAAAGAGCCTTACAGTAGTTGAATATCATGTGCAGCTTATTACCAAGATCTATACATATAATAAAAATGTAACTGATCGCCGTCTGTACATGGAAGATATTTGAGAAAAACTATTATTGGGGGCCTTCATAAACGCAATAAAACCCAAAACAATCATTAGAATTTTTGTCCGTTTGTCTGTGTGTTTGTTACCGCTAATATCAGAAAAGGCTTAACCGATTTGGGTGCGATTTTTACTAAAGTATTGTGGTAAGCTTCACTTAACGTTTGGCGTTTGTTTTATCTCAATCGGTTTATAACTAAAAAAGTTATATCAATTTAAAGAACCGTGATAACATTTGTTCTATAAAAATGCTATAAAATAGAGTACTATTATATAGATTATTAATGTTAAGTAAGTAATATCATTTCGTTTAAGTAAACTTGCAGGGCGGGTGAAACCGCAGGGCACAGCTACTCTATAATTCATTATCACTTGCATTTTATCAATAATCTGCACTTTTTCAGTTGCTTATTATGAACAGTAAAATGGGTCGGTACCATCTGCGGTCAACTCTAGCACTGCGCGCACTTTGGTTAAATCATATAGCGCGCGCTTCCCCGGCTGCCTGTTACACACTTCCATCCCTCTTCACGAAATCACTCCCACAGATTGCAGGAAAGAAAGATCTTACATCAAAATAAATTTACTGTTGAAATAATTTTTTATCCGCCTAGGCGTTTGTGTTCGGCATCATCCGGATGTATTCATAAAAATTGTACACACCGTATTAAAGAATGTGATCCGTGTTTGTGACTTCTTAATAATGTATAATGTAATTATGTAATAAATTATGTAATAAATTCTTCTAATTATGTAATAAATATATAAAGTTTAGCACATTTACCACGTTTACATTACAAACAAACACATATTTTAGCATTAATATAGAAAAGGTTCATTTTCAAGTTAATAATTACGTTAAATACATTTCACTTCCAATGGAGTTAGTCCTAGTCTTACGCCTGGTTTCTGAAAGGCTTGTTCATTTTTTATTCAATTAACACTCCCGTCAAGTTAACCGCCAAGTAAAATTAAATGTAGAAAATAGAAAAAAATGACATTGAATGAAATGAAATTGAATTAATAATTAACTGTATTCTGTTTATTGTATTACGTTTTTCAAGGGATGTTATTTCATGTAATCGTTTACAATAAATTTCCCAGTGATCCGAGTGGAAGGTTGTTGATATCGGTATAAACTGGTCGGTGTCACTTCGCGGTGATTTATGTCGAGCTCATTTTGTTGTTTCCTTTCTTTCAGATAGTTAAAGAGGATATATTTTTAAATAGTGGTACAAAATACGTTGTAGATGTTCATATATGTGTAGGTCAAGGATATTCATACGTACGGAGAAGTACTTGAAGTACGGCAACCTAAATTAAAGCAAAAAGGCACAGATTGAAGATTCCGCATGTAGATTGCTCAATGCTGAGGTCACGGAAATCGTTACTAAGTGTTCCAGCAACAGGTTAGTCGTTTTAGCTTGGAGAGGTCTATTGCAAGACGTAGGCTTTCCATTGTTCGCCGCAAATATCAGTCCCCTACCTCATTCAGTAGACTCGTTGACCAGATCGACGACGATAATTTGACGGTCTATGTTGTGGGAGGCCCTACGCTTCGTCCCAAGTAGATTAGAATATTTTTTTAATCTAAAAAGCAGCTTCAGCTGCTTTAATTTATAAAGGCAAAGAATCGTTTTTCAAATGTTAACCCTTTACGCAAAAATCCCTTCTAATGGAGTACCATTAATCTCTCAAAAGCATTAGTAAAAAAGAAATACACAACACTTTAATTTAATATGTAGTGAAAAGAACTAAATACTCATCAGATATTTGCCTTTTTAGTAAATCTATTTTTATAATACGAATGTTAGAAACAGATATTTTGTTAATTCGATTGAAAATGATGCCTATAGTAAATTACGTTGGATATAACTATCGCTTTATAACTAAATGTTCTAAGCCATCAATTTAATGCATGTCGCAGATCGCACGACCTATCAGATAGATACTTTATTACGGGCTATAAATATAGTTAGCAAGTTTATGGTCGGATCATCCGGAGACGAGTCGGTCGCACAACTAACTACATTCCTTCGTTACATAGCTATTTTACTTTAGTTGCATATAAATGTAAAATAGCGAGGTAACAAACAAAATAATTATTAATACTTTTCTAAACGTAAAAGTATTATTTAAATCGATGAAGTATCCTCAGATTGTCCCCATTACAAATAAACTATTTTCTTCTCTTTATAACTTAGTATATATCTAGGATAAATGTGGGAGGGATGAAATGGCAACAGGTCACGGACTTAACACGTGATCTAAGAGTTCCCCTTAAAATATAGCGGAAAATTTACAAAATCTGAGTGTTAGGCTGTAAAGAACGATTTAAAATAGAGTGCATGCGGCAGAAATGCGAATGCAGTGATGGGTGCGTGGAGTAACACGAATGGATAAGGTACGAAAGGAGTATATAAGTAGTAAGTAAGCCTGAAAGTAGGACCAATAATTAAAAAGTTAAGGAGCGAAAGGTATGAATGGCATGTGACAAGGAGAGTTTTAGATATGAATCTGGCGGGATATGTCGGTAGGGATAGGCTTAAGAAAAGATGGATGTATTTCGTGATAGATGACATGATTAAGAAGGAAGTGACGAAGTGACTAAAGTGACAGATGAACGACGTGGAACACGAAAACCTGTTGTGAAGACCACAAATAAAATGGGAAAAGGCCAGGGAAATGATGATGAACTTAGTGTAGATATATTTATGTCATCTTAACATACTAACCTTTTTTTTACGTTTGGAAAATGCGCCTTATGCATGTCCACTGTTCAGGGCAACAGGGGGGTCTGTGGGGCTTACCCCACGAGGGGCGTAC
>JWHW01026158.1:157043-180200 GCA_000931545.1 Papilio glaucus
ATATAGATGTCGCAAACAATATTACAAAGGTTTCTTCAATATTAAAAAATAATTAAACAAACAAAAAATCGTTGAATTCACTAATAGTTATTTTTCACTGTCTTCAATTGTCACTCTTGTCAAAATAAATAACAGATTTACTTCACTAGTATGTAAATGTAATTTATAAGTTTAGTACAAACAAAATGTTCTTGTAAAGTTATTTTCATACCATTAAAAAATAATTGAAAATAACTTCACATGAACATTTGGTTTATTTACGTTTAGCAACAGCTTGCCAACAAAAGAAAAGAAGTGGCGCAGGATACAAATTTCGACCAATCGGTGCGGACGTTTCGTTTTGTCGAACGACATTTTTATCGTATTCACAATATGCGTACCGTACATCGCCCAATGACTTTTGACTGGAAATGGAACGGGATATTGACAATGATTAATACAATTTAGAATGTGCAAACCATTTAGAATTTGCCTAGCCCAATTATAAAGCGTCTGCTCTGAGAATCGGTCGGTGACATATACATTACCAAGTACTCTACTGTCGAGGACCAGCGTGCGGAATTCGAAGTTGTAAATCTCTCGGCAAAATTAATAACAAACAGTGAAGCCCCACTATTACTCAGCTTTGAGCTGTTTATTGATAAATTAACTTTAATTATCTTTTAAAATTCAATAACAATTGAAATATGCTTGTACTTTGATTCTTTATAGATAGACCGTGCATACAAAGAACAACTGCTTATGTAATAGATTTTTTATCTACTAGTAACCCCTATCTTACATCATAGCATGATATGGGTAGTGGCGGTTGATACAATACATGTAAAGTAACTTAAATTAGCTTACCTTTACAATCTTTCCGTAAGAAACGTTGTGGAATACGATATAGAACATTAAAAGTTAAAAAAGGAAAATTATTTTAGACTTCAATATGTACACTGAGGAACTTGCTTAAAATAATGAAAACTGCCATGGATCATGTTGTCAAATGGAAGAATATTACTCCTTGTCATTCCCGTCATATGCCCGATATAAGTCGTAAACCGTACAGTTTTTACGGCCAAATAATTGATAGTACGTTGTTAAGATAGTCATATTTCGAGGACCGTTTAATTAGTTACTGTACTTTATGTATTGTTGACCGGAATTCATCTCTTCTGCGTTTTAATAATACAGCGCTAATTTCCATTCCTGTACAACCAGAGCCCTCTTTCGTCTTAATGGAATTCAGCCAGTATTTTTCCCATGTAGAAATCCATTACGACATATATGTAATATTAACAAACTAAAAATAAATCCTACGAAATAATTAAATTCAAAATTCAAATTTGAGACACATCTGCTATGACAAAGTAATTCGTGATCAGGTTTGAGGCACATCCGATGAACATGCCCCGTAAAGAAGGAGCAAAAATAACTAAGCTCCACAACTGACTACGAGAACTACGTCTGTAACGACCGAACTGTGACAAACATGACTGGCCAAGTGTGTTTTTTTAATTCAATTTCGTGGAAATCCCGCCTTTAAGTTATTAACCTCGGATGTGCTAAGAATACATTTTATTAGCTTTAAACCAGCTGCTAATAGTGGTGCGTAGTTATGATCTTATTTTTACAAATTTAAATAGAGCGTTTCTAATGTTCATAAAACAATTTAGTTGATTTATGACAACCGCGCCCACCCAACTCGCGAGCGAAAATAGAAAGCACGTGTGCGTGTCGTACATAACTCAGTACGGAAACTGTCTTATTCTTTATGGTGTTCTAAAATGTGTCTTTACCATGTCTTCTCTTTATGGCCGTTATAAAAATGTATTCGAAGAACGTTGTATCATTTCTAAAAATCTGTAAGATTTTAAGTGTCACTACAACTGAGATCAAGTTGCGGTTTCGATTGTAGTAATTTATTTTTCGGAAGTGAATGATAAAATTTAATTGTTTCATTCTCGAAATGTTTTTTATGTGTGAACATAATCAACGAACAATATTTCATAATATGTTTATGTCCCTATCTAAACGGACAAAGAAATAGATCCGTAAGATATTTTTTTTGGATGAGGGAACAAAAGATCTGCGGGTCGTTTGCCATTAATTAATCAACGACATCCGTGAACATCCACACGAGAGTTGTAGATAGATTGGTTACGTTGGTTTTTACGGAGAGAACGCTCTTTTTGACTTTCTTTTTCATGATGACCCTTAAGGCTCGGCTTTAAAATGCCACTGGAAACATATTACATTTTAATCTGCATTGTTTTTATGGGGAAAAATAAAGAAAAAAAGTTACAGGATAACGACTATGTGGACTGATAGCCTAATAAAAACATTTGTTGGCTACCTTCGTAGCGGTGCCAATTAAGAGGGGCATAATAAAATTTTTACGGTTATGAACATCTGTAATCAATTTATATAATGTGTTTTAACACAAAACCCTTAACATAAATATAATAACTAATGGATACATAACAACCAAGAAGCCTGGAACAGTCCTTTTACATTTAAAAATAATAACTTTAAAATTTAATGGCCCGGTAATTTAAGTAGACCCTAGCAATTTTAAAAAAGCAGCTTCCAAAAATAATGATGGTACTGTTATGATTTCCAATATTATTTCTTTTAGTAGCCGGAACCGTAGCGGAAGCAATTAACAGATTGATCTTGCTTACAGCGGCCGGAAATTAGATTGATCTTACTTTAGACGCTGGCCTCTACTACGAGCAAGTTACATATATAAAAATACGAAATAAATAAATACAATACGTACAATTACGGATATCCACATCTCACAGCCCTGGCACAACTTTTTCGCTTCTCCTAAATTCATTTATCCACCCCTTTATTATATTTGTCGGTTGAGAGTCCTTTTAATATCGTGTTTCTTAAGAATGTAACCAATCTGTTTAATATGATATTTTACTAAGTCACAGAATATGGATATGATAAACGATAAATACTGGATCGTCACTATCGGATATTTCTGATACACAGGCACGCGTAACTTTAACGCACTGACGTCAGACGCGTCCCTCGTGCAGATAACATGGCCGTGCCTGAGACTAGCAGACTACATCGATTTAATTAGGTTGTTAATATGTATTGTTTAATAATATAATAATTAGTATTTCTATATTTAATTATATAATTTAAAATTTCATTTATGAAAATTAACAATTTTAATTAAGTTTAAATAAATTGGAAACGAAATTGTTGGATCGTAATTATACCGACATTGTTGCCATTTTGTAAAAATTGTGTTTTGGCAATACAATTAATAATTCATCTAAATATAATATACTCACACAATTAAAAGTTACACTGCCAAATTGATTAATATAAAATGTGAATTAATTAATACGCGGGCTTAGAATAAGTTTATTTAGGACGTACATGAATTAGCCTTGTCTTTCTTTCTACATTCATCCTTGCAATACGTCCAAGCAACTGACACATACCATACATACTCTATTTGCATCTTTAATATTTATTGATTAATTAGATTTATTTATTGATTATTCAGGTCAAAATATAAGATAATTTTCGGTCGTTTTCAGTCGTTGTTACAGTTTTGGTTAAAATAAGTCAACAAATTAGTAACTAAATAAAATAGTAGACTTAAGAAATCTATTTAAAACATTTCGTTCCTAGCCCCGTCATCAACGACAGGATAAATTTAAAACAATTTCACGGTGTCTTGTAAGCTTGTTTAGTCACTTAATAGAATATTAATTTAATGAACCTCATCCTGTTTTAAAATAAGAACGGAAATCGTGACGTCAAGCGAAGCTAAAAGATTATTTTCGTGTTATTGCCATTTATCAACATTGTTTAATGTGTATTATAACCTTTATTTTTAGAATACTTTTTGTTATGAAACGAATTTAAATCTGCTGCCAAAAGTAATTAATGTTATGTTTAATATACTCCGAAGTAAAATCTAGCTGGGAGCATTCTGGGCTATGTAGTCTATTTTGCCGTTAAGCAAATAAGCCTTTGGAATATTTCCGACTCAGAAAAAACTCAACGGGGTCTACAAAATCTTTAGTTGGTATTCATTTTGTTGACAAAGCCTGAAATATTGGTGGATTTTGGTCGTTTTATAAGCCTTTAATAAATTTTGATTCTACTGAGAATGTTATTATCTGTAGCATTTTTATCATTATCTTCTCATTTAAAGGGTTATATCAAAAGAAGACATAAGCATTAATATACTTGCAATCGACACTAGAAACATTAATGGATACTTATAATAAATAGGAAGAGTTTGTTTGTTTGAAAGCGCTAATCTCAGGAACTACCAATTGGATTCGAATTTTTTAAATGAAAACTTCTTTAGCCGCGTTACAACATTTGCTAGAGGATCTTCTTGGTCTTCTTCTTCAAATCTTAAAGGTTCGCATGAACAACAGCTCAAATGTTTAATACATTTGAAACAGTTTGAATGAACTTTCTTTCATTTATTTTTCTTGTATTCAATTTTTACTTTTATTGTTATGTTTTATTTAATGTACATAACATCTACGCGTCAACAATTATGCGTTGCCTTATCTAGACAAAAATCAGCGCAGGGCAGGGAAATGTGACTAAAATATTGTTTATTAAGAATTAGTATAATTATTTACAAATAACTAATATAATTTTATTTTAAATACAACTGCTCGGTGGCTGAAACCGCGAGGCTCGTATAATACGTAAAATAGACGAATTCGAGCGTAAGAAGTCGATGTCATTAGTTAGATAATAGATAACTTTCCTAGTTATTCCTTTTCACTCCGGTTTTTAAAACAGACTCTAGTAAAATTGGCCCTGCGTTACGATCTGCGTGTTGCGTTCAAGAATGTTTTTATTATTTACATTTATGTTTCATCATAATTATTCATTCGAATACAGAACCATCATTTATTAACATTTTATTTCGTTTTCGGGTTGTTCAATTAAAACTTTTTCCATATAACAAATTGATAAAGCTGAATCGCAAAATATAAAAACGATTCTCTAGTGAATTATGAAAGGGAGGGAACGTTGAAGAAACTCGTTTTTTTTATATTTGTGGAAAGAACAGTAAAGCGGATTTGCCCGCGGCGCTCTCTGGCGAAGAGCTCCCGGATCCACCGCGGTAACTAACTGCATGACTCGGAACGTGTATTGCTACAAACAAATCCTGGGTTACGGGGGATTTACTTTGCAAAATGTACGGCATTCATCTCTCGAAAGTTATGTCACGGATAATACTTTATACGTAACGTTACTTTTGTTTGTATTAAAAACCTTTCTACCCTAAACATAAATTAGCTTTTATGTGTGAGTTGGGAATAGTTTACAAATGAAATAAAACAGACGAAGAAAAGAAATGCCTTCTCGAAGTTATATTTTAGTAGATAGTATTTAAATATTTCACTAATTAGAAAAAAAAACATCAATCTTATTTAAATGAATAATAACAAACAATGTGAGTGTCTAACTTTTTTTATAATGACGAAAGTAAACTTTAATTTGATCTGATAACATTAATTTAATTGTTAATATTCCCGTGCTGTGTAATGAGTATGATATATATTATATTCGTACAGTGTTAACGTCGATTTCAGCTATGTCCGAAAATAACAGTTCTGTAGTTGATTTTTCAATAGTTCATCTCTGACTGTTTTGACATGTTGTGAGATAACTATCAAACACTACTATTGGGACTAAACAGAGGGATTGTGATAAATGCCATGCTCTGGTAGAGCTTGTTATTGGCAGAGGTAATTGTTAAGATATATTCAAACATAATATTCCGACTCGACTTACAACGTGCTCCCCCCCCACCCCTCATGCTTTCTGGTTCAAATTTGTAGCAAATATAATTAACTTTTTTGTTCTTTATTCATTTTGGAGTCGGTGTGAATGAATATGACGAGTATCTTAATGTAGTGCTGTCGTCATGTTAACTGAAAGGACAGCTGGGCGGTCGCATCATCGTTCCGGATATGCTTGAAATAACTCAAAACATTCGACGGCGCATCCGTTACTGAGCACTGCCAGGTGTCAAGCTTTGCGGTAAATATAACACTCCGGCGGTGGTTCTCAGTGCGAACGGCTACTTCAGAACTAACGATACGGCGACGTAGCGCCGGCTATTATTTGCTAAAATAACAGAGCCTTTATGCTCTCTTACAAGTACCCACTTGAAGTTTATATGGGCTTTCGTCTCTTTTGTTTAAGTTAACCAGCTTTAAAATTAACCAAGTGTGATTGTCATTTCGACAATTCATCGGACGTACGTTATTCCTGAAATCTGTAGAACCAAAATAATATCTTGATGAGAGAGATTTAAGGATGTTAATAGCTATTTTCAAAATTATGTACATAATATACCGCTAACTTAAAATTACGATGAAAATGGATTTTAATAAAATACGTCACGTTTGAGTTCCACGTATTGCTAATCATTCACTGTGTCAATTGAAACGTAAAGTCAAAGTGTCAATTGAACGTATTAAATTGTCAGATCATTCTTGACTATAACACGACGTGATATTTGTATCAATGTTAGATGATATTTAGTGCGGGTTAATCTCATAGCGTGAGCAATATGCTAAACATGCGTCAGAAACACGCGTCAGCGTTATTTATTTTTCTTGTCCTTAGGACTTTTTTTTCTGTACCGTTTCCAGATATTGCTAAACATGAAACGATTTATGTATTTCTCCGTGATACGAAGAAGCCATTACAGCTGTTTCAAATAAAAGGACTCGATCTGCATAAGTTAATGAGGATGCAGTGCGCGGGGCGGCGCATGTCGGGCGGCGGCGGCCGAGACATCAATCTTCGCTTTATTATAAACACACGAGTCGTCCAAATCGTAAACACATTTAATGCTTTCTCAATTAGCTCTTCCTCAAATTATTTTAAGCTCCTTTGATGAGTTTTTAATATTTATTTTCCGTGATGCTATCCTAAGAATCTTACATCAATAGAGTAAAAAGGCCAAATTCTAAATTCTAATAGCACAGAGGTCAGAGTAATTTGTTGAGGATATAAGTTAAAATTGTTACTTTGCGTGCACAGTAACATAACAGTCGGGTGGATCGCACCCGGCTACTCAAGTCTCTCTCCACGTGAGCCCTATTTCCTCTCGCTAGATAATTACACATCTTGAGTTCTTTATACACTGTAAGACTGCTGCTGTGACGTTATCGCACTCAAGTCTCGGCTTATTGAGCACGAGTAGCACAGATTGCATAAATCAATAAATTAATAGCTAGAGCTACGATCCGGGAAAGGAGAGAAACTAATAGAACAAACAACCCATTAATTAAGGTACAAGACCGAAATGGAGTCCACACTTTGATTAGGGCAATTGTATTAAAGGGAAGCTGTGCACGCATTAGAAGGATATCTCATCGCAACACGTGCTGATAATTCCCTCTACGGTTTATTGGTTTGTGTACCATTTGTATTTAACTGCAATCGCCTGGATATTGTATACAGTTATATGTTTAGGGATTTATTTCAAAATTAAATATAAAGTTTTCGTTAAGCATTCATTATTATAAAAATATTTGCAACTGAAAATATGAATACACGAGAAGAGAATATAGAATCTGCAGTAGGACAAGAAAGTTCTCATTCATTCATTCGATTAATTCATTCATTTGATTAATTCATTCGATTCATTCCTTCTCCTTCTCCTTCGATTCATTCATTCATTCGAATAATTCATTCGATTCATTCCTTCTCCTTCTCCTTCGATTCATTCATTCATTCGAATAATTCCTTCGATTTATTCATTCGATTCATTCATTCGATCCATTCATTCAATTAATTCATTCGATTAATTCATTTGATTCATTCATTCGATTCACTCATTGATTCGTTCATTGATTAATTCATTGATTCATTAAATCATTTATTGATTGATTGATTCTTTAAAACATTCACTGATTGATTGATTAATTGATCCACTTATTGATTCATTCGTTAATTCATTCATTCATGCGTCATTAATTGATTGATTCATTGTTTAATTTATTGATTCATTCGATGATTTATTAATTAATTAATTTATTAATTTATTGATTGATTCATTCATTCATTCAGTTATTCTTTCATTCATTCATTCATGAATAACAACAATACAACACCATTACATTTAGTATGATGGCGCACTATACTCTACACTACGTACTACTGCATTTGCCCTTGCAGGTATTTCTGCTCCGAATGAATATTGTTTGAACAATATTATATGACAGTACATTCTAGGTAAGAGAATGTTTCCAGGCTTTCTCAGGAAGAGGCTGGAAAAACACCTGGGATTTTTCAGGTTTATGATGGTGGTTGTAGGTTAGGTTAGCTAGACTAAGGTTTGGTTTTTTCATTGCTTCTTACTATGGAGTAACTTTTGGCTTACTTATTACCTTAATTATCCTCATATTATAGAAAAGTATTAAGCAACTAGAAGTCACTACACTCATTAATTTGTTTAAATTATACAAGCATGCCCTATATTAGCGAAGTCGTGGTTGCTCAAGGGATTATCAGAGATTAAGTTACATTATCCGCAGTGCGTTTGTTGCTTTTGATTACACGCTATTCATGTGGTGCTAAAGTTCCACAAAGTACAGTTCATTTTACATAGTCATAGGATGAGGCTACGTTATATTGCAGGACACCCTAGGTGAGAGAAGAGACTGTATTTTGATTTTACTTTTCTTATACAAATATTTCTATAACTCTTTCACGTTCGTACGTGCAATATTTACTTGCAGGTTAGTTACTAGCGAGTATTTTCAATAAGTTGCTTTTTCAGTTTGTTGATGAATTGAATTATAGTAAATTATTCGTCTAGAACTAGATCATTGATATTTGGCAACAAACATATTTTTCCATTGAAATTTTTGCGTTATTTTTGTAGTACTATTTCCATCAGACTAAATGGTTAGCTTACTTTACTTTCTGTTTTGATTTCAACTCAGATACGTTTTGACAATGCGATGCCTATTTGACCTACTTTTGATTCTAAACGGCATCGTATTGATAGCAGCGGGTTTGATGTTAAATATTGCACTCTAGATATTTAAAATCTATAATCTGAAAGTTTTTATTGTAGCTATTTTTATTACTATGTTTTTCTTCAATATTTGTTATTATTCTGACAGTGGTAGAGCTCGCAACAAAAACATCTGTTGCACGAATGGGCCGGCTCGACCGGTGAAATACCACGACCTCACAGAAAACAGGCGTGAAGTAGATAGGATGGGAACGGGAAGAGGATTAGACGGGGAGGGGTTAACGGGGAAAAGGAATTATCGTCATTCCTGTCTATGCCCTCCTCTGTCTATCAAAGGTAGGCAACGCATCTGATATGCATGTGCGTGTTGCGGTTGTCTATGGGTAGCGTTTACTTCACATAAGGTGATGCGCACGCTCGTTTGCCACCTTATTACATAAAAAGAAAATTAGGTGCGTAACTTATAACAAGGAAACTAGCTATCGTCGTAGCTTATTGAAACCTGTTTTCACATCATTTTTTCATGCTAATACCGTTTCTTTATTTTTTTATGCAAACGAGCAAGCGATTCACCTGATATTAAGTAACCTCAACGCACAAGTGTCTTCAATAAGCAAATGATTTACCTTCCTTTAATGGATAGATAGGAAAAAGGACATTTCCTTATAAATATCTATAATTATAAATATCAAATCATCTTCCCTTCCCCAACCTTTCCTTTAATAAATTTATAGGAAGAAGAAAAGGACTATGAAAAGGCCACCGGCACCTCACTCTTCAGGTCAGGCGCAGATGCTTACTTCTACTTCACGCTAGTCTTCTCGTCGTGGTATTTCACCGCTCGAGCTAGTCCATTCGTGCAACAGATTTTATGGTTGCGGGCTCTACCACTGATAAATAAAACTTTCGAATAAGTTACTAGTACGCGTAGTACACTGTTTGTGGTGCGAGGCTTAAAAAATATATATCAGACTCTATTCAAAAAATTCTAAATTAAGGTTGAACGAATTTCACAATAAGTAGGTAAGCTTAGCTTTCAAGATAATAGTTGTTGATTGACTTCATGTAATTATCTTTTCTTCTATCTATTTATCTTTATAGCAGACTGTGCTGAAACGGTTCCCAAATACGCAGCAGCTTTCATACCGATGTAGTTACTACTTATAGATTTAAGAAGTGAACCATATAACGCAGATATTGTTGTTCTATACGTGGTTAATATAAGTTTTAATTAATTAAATTAAACATATTCCATGTAATTAATTCGTAACAGCTTTCTGAAACAGCATTATCGCTGTCGCTCAGAATCACATAAATCTAAGTTAAAAGTTAATTTTGTCAATCCGGATAATTCCTCAAGGTTTAATCAGACTAAGTTGTATGTAATTAATGGCTTCACTAAGGGCACACATTCTAAGAAAGCTTCAAGTCAGCTAGCAATAGTGGAGCAAAGTTTTAAACAATCTTAGGACCGTGATTAAGAAAGTAAACATCTCATATACCAGCAGTCGAGAGTCAGTTGTTTAAACTATACGTAGCGTAAAATTAAATATTTACTACGTTTTTATGGATCCATCTCAAAATGTTATACTTTTTTGAGTAGTGCGTGTCAATGTACTGCGATAATAAAGTATATATTATGTACACTATTAAGGAAAGTCATCATTTAATTATTTTTAATAGTAGTAGAGGCCGCAAATGTACTATGAGGGTTGGCGTCAGGCAGGCTGCCGGCCCTAAGAAACTATAGCCGAAACCTATAACAGCATGGATTACTGTCGTGCTGTACCAACTTCACATAAAAAATGGTACTTTCCCATTTTTTTCTCTCTTGCCTTTGCAAGAGAGAAGAAGTGGTAGAGCCCGCAACAATAACATCAGTTGCAGGAATGGGTCGACTCGACTGGTGAAATACCACGACCTCACAGAAGACAGACGCGAAGTAGAAGTAGACTTCTGCGTTTCCCTTTCCCATCCTATCCAAGTAAGGATAGGATGGCAAGGGAAAGGGGATTGGACGGGGAGGGGGCGGAAAGGAAAAGTAAACATCCATTTTCCTGTCTATCCCCTCCTCTGTCCATTAAAGGTCATTTGCTTGTTGCGGATGGGTAGTGGTCATTTATCAACAGGTAATCCGCTTGCTTGTTTGCCGCCTTCGACCATAAATGATTAAATTACATTTAATAATGTCAAAAAGATGATTTAAATTACAATTAATTAAGTTTTCACTTTAAATATAAAATTCTTAATTTATTTATAAGGTGCTGCTGATTTCTAACTCTTTTATAACTTTCTTAATTTGAAATTGACTTAAATAAGAAATCAAAACTTAGCGAAATCACGTAAATGGCGTGAGCGATTATCAATAAAATATAGCTTTGTTATTAGGAAAGCTACGCGCTTTATTAAGTACGGTTAGAGAGGGACGCGTGAAGGGAGCGCGGGAGCTTTCATCCAGTACGGCGGGGGCGGCCGAAAACGCCTTACGTACCGCGCGTGACGGGACGCAGCCCTATATACAGTTTTACGTCATTTACCTGAAAAAAAAATAACTCGGTCACACAATAATTTCGTTTTTTTATATCAATTTCATTATACTTCTGTTGTTTTATTTATTTATTAAAGTATTTAAAATTTTAGTAGTTGTTTTTGAAAAGTTTCTCATCAAGTTTATTTTGAATTTTGGTAGAGTTCGAGTAAATTATAAAACTTAACGGTTTTAAGTTACTTTTGGTTTCGTATTAAATTTACCAGGTGAATATTTATTGTACAAACATTTTTTTTATTTATAATTTGTAAACGTAAGTACAAATTCTATAAATATTAAAACCATTATTTAACGGTATGATATTTTATTGCCGTTACTTTCTTTTCTATAGAAATTCTAAATAGAAAGACTTATTATATAATTATATTTTAAAATTAAATCTGAAAGCTCCTGGTTCAGTAATGTTATTTTCTTCGTACATAACCTGATTTATATTTTAAGAAGTCAGGCGTAATAATCTATAACTTACATTAAACATATTGAATTGTAGAAAAACAAATTGTTATTGCACATAAAATATAATAATTTACAAGGGTATCAATAAATAACGGATTGGATATCTTAGCCTTTACACTAACAAATTTCTAACATATTGTCATAAAAAAAACTTGAAATTTTGAATGACGTTATAATGAGTGTCATACTTTTGGACCGACGTGCAGAAAATTTTAAAAATACGGGAGTTATTTAAAGGTTTAAAGTTTAGTTAATAGTCAAGTAATTTTCAACATGTACGTTGAAATAGAAATATATTTTATTTAATATAAAAAATAAACGTAAAATACGTTTTGTTTTGTGAATGTATCAGCAAACAAAAGACGGCAACACAAAGAGCAATGGAACACATTTCGCCGAGCGCCTCGCACCGCGTCCTATATTCTTAACGAGATGATGCGCCAGCCAGTTTCTCTTAGCACGGAACGTGTAGGATCTTTTAGTACCTGTATCAATGTTAGAAAAACGTTCACAGCTTTCATTCTAACCGGTACTGCCGGAAATACGAACACACCGCTATCCAAACCATATATTACTACCAACCTGCCCCAGCTTGCTCTTAAAGATAAATGCATAAATTAAAGAATTTAATATAGCTGATAGAAGAGCATCGGTTTAATGGTTTTTAAATTTATCCGAAACAAGCAAACAATCAAATCTTTTCTCTTCATAAAAGGTAGGTACATATATAGATGTTTATAATGTCATTAAGCTTTAAACGTAACATCCATCGCCGTATATCAAGTGGTTATTTGAATTACACTTCCACTTATTTAAGGAATTTATAGCCGTGTTTCACAAGGGTAGGCAGAGGCTTGTAATTTTTATTTTTAACTATTATTCATTGTACAAATTTCGAGCTTACCTAACATTCTTACGCATACATGTTCGCATTTCTTTTTCGGTGTGTCATAAGTCGAAAAACTTAATTTTATATAATATTTCTCAGAAATCTAATTAATTCCACCGGAGCATCTCCTGCTTTCTTCTAGTAATTTTCAAATATTTTTAATTGAACCTGTGGAAAAAAAATACAATTTACACAAAACAAAGGAAAACCTTGGTAATCCACCAAAAAATACAGCCAAATGGTTACCTTTTAAAACAACTAGGTTCCACAAGAAATAATTTATATTAATTAAAATTAGGTCTCCGCTCCCAAGATCCGCTCCGCTAGATCGGCTGAATTTTAAAAGTGCACGAAATAAAATAAAAATGTAAACTACATATCACTTTTGTTTATTAGTTTTGTAGTTTAATACGACCAATCGTAATATAATATTTTTATTTACTCACATTGTTTACGTGCTACGGGTGTCGCAGTTGTGGTAAGATAATTGTGTATTCACGCTGGAGATGCAGATAACTTGTGATCACTCTGTAACTACATGGATTTCTTAAGGAACTGTAATTCTATCGCTGACGAGAGGTCGTTTCTTTGCTATATTTATTTAAAATTGGCACTACATCGTTAAGTAATAAATATGATTTGTCTATTAAATGAAATAAGTTTAATTTTCTACGAATTAACTTAGTGTTCTCAGTTAAAATCTTAGCCAAAAGTATAACACAGTTTTAGTTTTTTATTTACTACAATTAAGAGAAATAGACATTAAAGTTCTGGTGTGTATAGATCTCGGTTGTTAAACCTTCTTTTAAATTTTTAATCCAATATGTTTACTGGGAAGTGAGGTTAGGCCGCTCCTTTGAATTTAGTATTTACTTGTGTACTATGTAGTTTGCGCTATATTTCGAATTCTTACCAACTGAATTATCAATTATCCAAGTTTGGAAAGTAACTTTGTAGATGCCATATCCCTAGCGGCATGTATGTACAGATAGGCGTTGAATATACTTGGCTACGAAAATTAAGGAAAGTATGCTTAACATGAGTTTGCGCGTTAAACGATGAATTAATAAAGAGTGAAAAGTTAAATTTATGTTGCAAAAGTACAGTAGTGTTGGTGGAGTTATACTCACCCTACAAACCGCCCAGATTGGTGATATACTAAAGATAGGCTATAAGAAGAGTACCAGTAACCGACGATCATGTATTCTTAGTTGCATGAAGTTAGAAGAGGTGTGCTAAGATCATGCCAAACGGACATCATCCGTAATCCTGCTTACCCCTCTAGGTTAATGCTGTGAGTCAGTGCCGATCATTCTTGTGATTATATATAGTTTATCTACGTATGAATACTTAGAGAACGTAACCGTATTCTTGTTTCACGTTTTAAATGATTAAGTGTACAAAAGTTATTCATAATTCTATTCTTCATCAAGATTTTTGTATATACTACATGTGTTGATGTCTGCGTTAAGACTTAAAAATAAAAGTATGTTGTTGTCAGAATAACTTTTTGGCAAAGCCGCGGAGCTTACAATCTCCCTTTTCTTATCTTTTTTTGAACTAAAGTTGGAAGAGTGATTTCAATAAAGATATTCGCAATTTATATTAACAAGATAAGAGCAAAGAAAAATCTTTGACACGTGCTATGAAAACAAAAGACAGAAAGCACTTTTCCCAGATTGACTGTATGGAATTGTTGTCGGTCGCTACCTATGGTATTGTTCGTTTTGAGATTGCGCGCTAGCTTTTGTTAGCCTTAGTGTTTATCTTTAACGTAATATTTGTCGCTAAAATATGCATTCTGTTTACTGTGCATGTGTTTTCATTGTACGTACTTGTTTGTATCGTATCATGATAACAAACTAACTTGAAATGAATGAAGGATACCATTACGTCAGATCAGATATCAGATACTTCATTTTTCTCATTTGAATATTAGAAGAATTAACATAATCAGTATAAACTACGGATGAGTTTATTTTTACCGTTCCATTTCAATCCCGTTTAGATAAAGATTTTTTTTTAATTTTCTACTTTCATTTCATATTTTTTATTTGCTGTGTATATCAAAAACACATTTAGTATTTTTTTTATTAACAAATTAAGTGAATTTAACGACCAAGACCAAAACGCCTAGGTTTACTGTTATAATTTTGTTTATGTAATTTTTATAGAACAATTTTGCACAGATTACAAAAATGTGTGCGTTAAAGTGGCGAACTTATATCATACTTTGTGTCCACTTGTAAAGGATTAAGTGAGAAAGGAATTTAGAAAGTGAGTGTATTGTATAGAAAGTTTATGGCAGTATCGAGTGGCATGGAGGTGATCCCTGCAACGGGGAGCCGCATCCTTGTGGCTATTTTTGCCGCTATCTGTTGGAGCGTAGGTAAGTTTTTATTCTATTACATTGTTCCCGTTTTAGATTAACAAAGAAAAACCAAACCTTTATCAAAAGGGAAGAGAAAAGGTAAATGATATTGATCTTAAGGCGTTGAAGTGAATTTTGGACGTTGATTGATTGATCACTTTGATACATAAGACGATCTTGTTATTTTCCTAGGAGTAATTTAACTTCTTTGCTACAAACAAGAATAGTAATTTAGGTTTATAAATTAAAATTTGAACTTTTACAAATCAATTTAAGAATTTAAGAAAAATCATTTTTTTAAAACTCTAATTTGGACGGTTACCTATCAAATTAACATGTAAGTTTTTTAAAACTTGAATTTGATATGCAAAGGTCAGAATTTGGTTTGCCAAAATGCTGATTTTGATTCGCAAATGTCCGAGTTTGACTATAAAACCCTATATTGGCCACTACTTCTTAACGGCAGATATATGTAGGTGAGTGCAGTCGTGTATCAGCACAGGTTTCCTAGGAATTAAATTAGCTAAATAATTTACGAAGCTAATTACTTTTTTAATATTTAATATTCGTTTAGGATCAAGACCTGTGTTTGATAAATTATAGTGATGGAACGATACGATAAACATGTACATAAAATTGCTTAGAGTCGCTATATTATCAAACGTTACGTCGTTACGTAATATATTTTTGAATTTAAAAAAATTCCTACGTCACAACAGCCAGCCACCATTACAAAAGTAATATCCCGGTAAACCGCTCTGTTACATTTCAACAATGAATTTTAAATCAGCTATTTCGCCGTTTTTCGCCTTTAATGCGATGATAATGGCAAACGGTAAAATTTATAATCAAAGTCAACTTGAAAATAAATTATGTACATACATGTTTTAATAACATAGGTAACATTTAGAAAAATAAAGATTTATGAGCTGACTTTTAGTTGTTACTCTTTGTAACAATCTTAAAAGATTTAAAGCAGACGTTACATGCTTTTATGAATCAATTGAATAATCGATTTCAGATAATTTTACAATATTTGCTACATTAAAACTAATTTTACTTTAAGAAGAAATTTTATTTTAATTAGAATCGAAAGAAAGAAATCGTAATATATGAAATCGATAAAGCAAAAGAATAATACCATAAATACTCCATACTTTGAAACATTTAATCGATAGTATTTAGTTAATAAACTTTCTCAACCATTAGGCATTTGTTAGGCTAAAAAGCACAGCTGTATTACGTTCAATAATGCGAGGCGAAATCTAATCTCATTAATGTGATTACAAAATGAACACGAGAAACTGGTTTGCTCTATCTGCAGTGTTTTGATAATTCTTTCCAAATTTTTAGTACATTACTAGAAATAGCTTTGTTTAAAGAAAAGCACAAGCAGAAATACAATTTATCTGAAGCCTATCACATTATATTCACCACCATTTTCATCATCCTTAGCTGTACACTGTTGGAGATAGGCCTTCTTCAAGAAGATCAAAACATCGCTAAGTATGGGACGATTAAATGTAGAACCATAGCTGAAAACAATAAGGAAACTGACAAATGTAAATACAAAAGTTACCATTAATGCATCTATTTAAACCTGTTATTAAAACTGTGTTTTCAGTAATTTTTAGAATATTATAAGTTACTTAAGATAAATATTTAAGGAATGTAATGTTTAACACAGGAGTCGGAGGACTTCACAATCTTGAAATCAATGTACCTAGTGCAGTTCTTCTGGACGAGACTGTAACTCTCGAATGCAGTTGGCAATTAGAGGATGAAGAAGCACTATACAGTGTTAAGTGGTATAGGGGAAAAGAAGAATTTTACAGATATATTCCAAAAGAATTGCCCCACACAAGAGTTTTTCCGTTGCCTGGAATTGAAGTGGACGTAAGTAAACCTTAATTCCAAATAGAAACAGTAATCAGAATAAGTAAATAATAAATCTCAATATTAATGTATCGAATTCGGACCCCAATTTTTTTGTTCTGAATAAAGCATTACAGAATAGTCTATCAAGCGGTCCCAAGTGACAATTGGACGATTTATACTATGTCCTTCGTCAAAAACCTTTTTTATTTATAAGACTGTAGGAAGTGTTTATTTTTTTTTTGGCGGTAAATTTTTTTAACCGATGATCTCATCAATTGTAACTAGTTTAAAAATTAATATTGACGTTAATTTGTCATTATTTAAAAGCTTAAAACAATTTTACAAAGCAACAATAATTGATCTGTATATACATATATTAAAAAATTCAATCATAAATCGCTTTGCGTAATTAATTGGGAGGTGATTTAATATTACCGCGCTTGAGGATCGATTGATTACAATAAGACAAGACTGCTTGATTTAAGATTTGATTAACGATAAAATATATTTTAGGAATTCATAATTGTAAGGACATGTTCAAGTATTATAACTAGCACAACTTTGTAGAGCTTCAACAATTCTGAATGTATTAATAAATTAATTATTAACCGTAGTCCGCAGCCCGAGTGGGTTTGTAAGCAGATATTAATGCGTTTATTATGCCGGTTCAGAATCCGTTAACACCTTGAAACTGTTTAGTGGATCAAATACTCTGCTACTAGGACTTACATGTACATATTTGCAGCTTAAACTTAGCTCTTGAAGGAAAAATATTGAAGGGAAGATGAAATAAATATCTTTTATGGACAGAGTGATTAGTCGAGCATTATGATAACCGTTTTGTTGATTTTAATATACTCACAGTAATGGTTTTGACTTAAAATATTCAATATAGTTACCCCACTACGACTGATAAGGGAAAGTGATTTTCCTACTGTTGTTAACGCGGCATGCGGAATTGTATAGGGTACGAAATCTACATGACTAAAATGAAGTACAACAATTATGTTTTGATTAGAAGTTACCTGTAAACTGGAAACATGATTGATAAATATAACTTGATTTTTTGTGCTCGTGCAGATATCCAGGTCAGGTGCGCGGCGCGTGGTGCTGCAGCAGGCCACGCCAGCGATGGCGGGACGGTTCAGATGCGAGGTGTCGGCGGACGCGCCCACCTTCCACACAGAGATACGATCCGCGCCACTAGAAGTAGTTGGTAATTGAATTATATTTATCTTTATTACTATCATAAATATAATAGTTTTGATTGTTTGTCCCGGATAAACTCAAATCTAAAGAACTGATTTTAAATATCATTTTACCAATAGAAATTTCTTCCACCAGCGAGTAACATAAGCTCTTCTTTATCTTTTTATTTGTCTATCTACCCGAGCGAAGCTGTGGCGAATTGCTAGTGCTAATATTTATTAAAAGTTTCAATACATGAAAAGTAATATCTCTTTTTTTCATGGAAACTCCTGCACCTGAGCAGCTGCTGTGAAATGGCCACCACAACTCATCACCAACTGCAACTGTCAGAAGTGTTGAAGATGCATTGCCTTTTCGTAGGAAAGAGTGGGAAAAGATTAAATATCGTATGATAACCACGAAGAAGGGACGGGTAGGGGATGATTACTAGCAGTTGTCCGCGGCTTCGCACGCATATTTTTCTTATCTTTTGTGCTGGAAATGTTTGTAACTTGATTTCGCGTATAATACCTTGGAATTTTGGAACTAAAAGATTGGTTGCCATGGTAACGTATGTCATGTCATGTAACAAAATGCTATTGTCGTGCTTACCATTACCGTGGTTGTTCAGGTTGCCACGGTAATGGTAATATTAGGTTCTATTTTCCTTTCCTTCGGGAAGGTTTTTTTATTGCGGGAATAAAAGATACCCTATGTCCTTTTCTGTATCACTGACAATATGTGTGCAAAATTTCATGATTAATGGTTTAGTAGTTTACTCATAAAAGCGTAACAAAAAAACAAAGTCACATTCCCCATTATAATACTAAAAAGTTAGGATAAGCAATTGTCTTTCTTCTGCATTTTGTTAAACTATATGTGTATTAACAATGGCCAGTACTGCATATGCAAGAAGACTAAGTGCATAAAACTGTTATCATCACTCTGATTTTCTTTGTGTAAAATATATTTTTAATTTAACATTTTAGAACCTCCAGAATGGGGACCGAAACTAGTTTCCGATCGGTCGTGGTACGGCGTCGGATCGAATTTGCGAGCCACATGTGCGTCCCCACCGTCATATCCGTCAGTAAACCTCACTTTTGCACTAAACGGAGAGGAGGTGAGTAATACTTTTAATAATTTAATGATCAAAACAAACCAATATCGCATCATTCTTAGGCAATAACTATTATGCATAATAATTTGTACTATATATAAAAAAATCAAACTCTAAAATCTATTCTATATATTATATATCTAACATAAATCTATTCTAAGTACAATGGTATTCTTTGTTAATACACTTTTATTAGCTTGGTATGAACGTAATGTTTGTTTGTTGTTTTTTTAATTATAAATTGCAATACCGTAGCTAACATGAAAAGATCTATATTATAAACTATTTGGGTGTACCAAACCAAGCACAGTGAAATCGTGAGAATAAAGAGTGCCTCCCCCCTCACTAAATTTCACTGTGCTGGCGCACTAAGGCACATTTGCCTTTTAGTGAAAATTCTTTCAGGTCTACACAGTTCGCCTCGTGGCAATAACACATGGAGAGCTACTACATTTTATGTTGAAGATAAAGAATATCACTGAAAGGAATATCATCATACCATTTTAATTAAAAAAAACTGCATACAAACATTTTCAAATAATCGCCTAATACTTTTTATAAAAAATAAAAACTCGTATATCTTATAAAAAAACAGTAGAAAGAGGTAATTAATGTCTTTTATGCATTACAATGGTAGATAACATATTAAACTTTACATTTCGGTTTGTTTATAATATTAAAAATTCCATTTTGTTGGTTCACGAGTTGATTTCTCATTGGTAATTTTTAAGTGATTTTAGTGATTCTCCATTTGAAAGCTACATTATCTACAAGTAGGCTTATAAACTATAAGTTTATAATCAACGTACGATATTGAATATTATCAAGGCAACGCCGGGTATGGCTAGTACAATATACTTTTGTTACAGATTGACGTCGAATCTATGACACACGAGTTGCCACCATGGTTCAAATGGGATCCACCATTAAAATCCGAATCAACAACAACGGAACGATCTGAAGACGAAACGAATTTTAACGTTTTCCACGATGAAGAAAACCTTCAGTACTTGGATGCGACATATATAAATCTACATAAGGAAGAGATAAGACGTCCTTCGAAGGAAAGTCTGAAGCCAATATTTGAAAGGACGGGGCCTGATAATAGAACCCCGACTGTCGGTGTGGTATCATTCGTAGTACGCACCGAGGCGTTCGAACGCGGCAGCCTCCGGCTTACATGCATTGCTAATATATATAATCTGTACGCAGCACGTACTGAATTAATATTTGATATGGAGCAACCTGAAGTTGCTTCAGTCCTCGGAGTCCGTAATGGAGGCGCAGGTGAGACTACTGGTTATAATTTTAGATAGATAAGATTAGATAATTTAATTTACAATGCAGTAAACCTTTTAACTTTTAATTATATAACTATTAATGATTTTATTAAATTTACGATATATACTCTAGTTACCTCTGCATATAGGGGAAAGTTAGCTTTTAAAGTTATTTAATGTATTATTTAGAAATTTAAACACCTTTAATTGAAGCCAATATTCTGTAAGGTCAAGTACGAAGCGAATCCCGACTGTTTTCGCTTTTATAAACATTATAAGTTTAAAATTTGACATCCAATAATAAGGGGTTTACCGTATATTACTTTGTCTTTTGCGAGGGGGAAAAGTTTCAATTCCAGTCCATTTTTAAAGTAAAACACGGTGAACTGAAGTAAGAAATCATTATGATGAACTGAGTGCCAACCTTCGGTAGTCGGTATGGCACCTCTTTATATAAGAAGGTGGCAAATGAACAAGCGGGTCACCCGATATTAGGTGACCGCTACCCATAAGGATCTGAAACAAGCTATGAGTTGCAGGTGCGTTGCCTACCTTGAATGGACAGAGGAAGGGATGAACATGAAAAAGAATATTTCCTTTTCCTATCCATACCCTCATCCATAAAATCCTCTTCTCAATCCCATCCTCTCAATATTGAAAAAGGATGGGGAAAGGTACTGGATTGGGCCTTTGGCTCACTCATCAGACGAAGAACATAGTTGTTTAAGAAAATTACGAGCATTTTATTCAGTCCTTTTTTTTTAATATATTTGAGCGTAGTTATTACGTCATGCTTTAACGAGATCTATGGCCGCTCTAAATTTTTGTATTTAGATGCTTATTGGAGCCTTTTAAGCCTTAATGTTAAGATGTTATCTTATTCTTCTATTAAGATTATATCTCATTTTATGTTACTTGTTTCAGTTGCGGGTTTGAGATACCTCTGGCTGTTTGGTTTGCTGATATTTCTATGGCTAAGCTGTCGGTAGTTTTATTTTTTAGTGTTGAAAATAAGTACAAAATTGTAAGAAAGTACTAGGCGTCGAGAACGAAGATTTCAAGACCATAGTGTACACAATCTCTGGACATATCCGATAGTAATGGTTCAATTTGAAATTTAAAGTAATCTTTTCTTTCAAATTAAAATAAATTGTAAATACATGAAGTATGAAAGAATATTACGAAGAGTGTTTAAATTACATACTTAATAATAGTTTTAAAAACATTTACGTAATTACTAAATAATAAAATCCGATAAAAAATCTTTCAAACAACAGCATTTAATACGTTTCCTATACTTTAATGGTTTTAGCAAAAGAAGGATAACATTTTTTAATAAAATTTAAATAAAATCATCTCGTATATGGACATATAAACTTATAAAAGACTGATTACTTACGTATGAACTGTATTTCTTGTTTGTATTTCTTTTGTCTACAAAAAAATAATGTATGTGTATGTGTGTTAATTTAATTTTTTCTTGTTTAAGCGCGAACCCTATGTTTTCCTTGAATTTATATAGTTTAACTAAAGACGTCTATTATAAATTTGTAAATATCTAAGTGATTGTAAAGATTTTGAATATATTAGAAAAAATATAGATGTTGACATTTATGTTGCTTTTATTACTTTTGGAAAAAGTCATAAAGTTTCATGACTTCAATTACGATAAAACATAGTAAACACATCATTTAATTACCTAAAGTATCATTCAGTACAATTATTAGAGATTTGGAGTTCATCTAAAAATAAACAAATCCTTCCTATATATAAAATTTGTGTGAATGAAATTCCACGGTTACAACTCCGGTACGATATAAAATTTAATACAACTGTGTTTACATGCTACGAGTGTTGTATTCGGGGGAAAAATAATTGTGTATTCACGTTGGAGATGTAGATAGCTTGTGATCCCTCTGGAACGACATGGATTTCTTTATCTCTATTATTTATCTTTGTAATGAGAAGTTTCTTTTTCTCTCTCTACTCTTTACTTTACATACAACGAAATTATTATTTTTTGGTTAATAATTATTTATTTTATTGCTTAAATGTAACAAATTGAATCCTCATACAAAACAGTGAAAAATCGTTTGTGTTGTCTTGTTCAGTGTTTTAAGTTGGAATCATGTACTCGCCGAAAGAATTGCACAGTTTTAGGGACTAGTAACATTGTTCGGCTCGAGTTTTGTATGATTTTTAATGAATGTATAGTAAAGATATAAAATTAACAAGTCATATGCTCATAACATTCAGAACATTTGGTGCCGTCGCGACCTGTCGCCGTGAATCGTGAAGGTAAATGCAATTTAACAACTTCTGCGTCCGTTTGTACCTGTCACTGCTTGCAACGCTATCATAATGCTTCCAATTTACACAAACAGTTAACATGTACATATACGCAGAAAATGCTATTTTAATTTGATTCACCACTT
>JWHW01026158.1:243050-265893 GCA_000931545.1 Papilio glaucus
TGCAATCCGGGTCAAGTGAATGTTGTACACTTTGAGAAGATTTGCTTCTATTTCATTTTTCCAATGGCGTGACACTTCAGCTTTTGTCAGATTTATTTTAGTAAAAACATATTTTTGCTATTATAAAAACCTAAGCTTTATCTTGATATCATATTTGATCCGCTCCGATATAAAATACTGGTTGTATCAATTACTGCTCAGAAACTGCTAGAAATCACGGTATTTGGAGCATTCTTAATTAATGTCGATGTGTGGATGTGGTTGAATTAAGGAAGATACGTGAAATAGAAATTCATGGTTTGTTACTTTCGATTGTAATAGGCAGTATCCAGATACTTCACATTTCTTCCGCATACGACACACGTTACCTAAGGCGAAGACACCTTCAAACTTTTGATGTTGATTAGCAACTAACGTCATGGATACGCGTATAATTACCAAAAAGGGAATATTTCATCCTAGTAGTATAGAAACCGCATTGTCAATTTACACATTAATATTGACTGGCCTCTGTTGAACGTTTCAAACCATTTTCATGTTCACAATTTCCGGAATATGGTTCACTTTAGCACTTTGTCAGTTGGATTGCTGTGCGCCGCTGATATTTTGTATCGTTTAATTAAATAAATGAATGCAAACACGTATTATATATTAAAAATAACAAGGTCAATCAATGGTAAAGAGTGCAAGATTTTGCTTAAGGAGCTACTGCGTCTTGAGAAAAACATGAAATGAAAAATGTAAGAAAATGAGGAAAATGTTTTGTGTCACTGACTACACCAATGATCATATTTCTATGGTAAATTCATGGCTATTATGTTACCTATTGAATTTGAGCTTTTTCATATATGTCTGAAAAGAAGAAAGATAAAAAGTGGCCCGGAGTATGAACAAAACAAAACCCGCAATCAATAAACAGAAGGCACACAAGAGATTATTTAAAATTAAATAAATTGGGTCAACACTAATGAATACATATTATCAAAAATTGTAAAACCATGGTGCAACCATTGTGACATGATGGTGTTAGCAGAACTGGGGCAGCTAGTTTATATTCAAATACAAATATAAGCTTGTGGTACGCAGTACAGTCGACAAAGGCCATTCATCCTATATTATATTTGTGCAGCATTAATTCTTTTATGCCTTATTTTTGCCCAAAACAGGGCTTGGGCCAAACACAGGTATAAAATAAAAACCTTATAGAAATTATTTAATTAATATATAGTAGAAAACGATTTCATTCCTGTTTAATTTCCATCAAGTAATTTATGTCTCGCATAATGACATATTATCCGAACAATATTTTTCTTACAAAATGAATTCCAACATATCCTCTAAGAACACCTTGCATAAATAAACAAGTTTAATAATACATGGACTAAGATCTAAGTTCTCAGTGTTGATGTAGAGCTCATTATGCCGGAGCACGCGACGCGACAGTATTTAATCATGAAACACGTCACGTCAGCCGACGTAGCTCAGTGCTTTACACTTCAGAAACTTATATTAATGTATTTCTCTTACTAACTACTACGCCTTAAGCAGTCCTTACTGTTATTTTTATTAAGGAAGGGTCGTCATCACCATCAAACAGTAAATATCGATCGCCACAAAACGATTCCTTGCCGCTCTCATTCAGTACTCTCCCACAATCTTGACCAGATACTAGGTCTGATGTGGATTTTCGGTCGAACCATTCAGAGGAAAACCTACCTGCGCTATGTTTTGTCGGCCAGTTCGTTATTGTGATCCCAGAACCTATCGGCTATAAATAAATAAGTAAAAAATAAATAAGCACTCGCGGTCGTAATTCAAGGGAATATACAGAGATTTACTAAATTTACCATCTCTTGACAATTGTGCAACTTATAAATACTAGCATAAATGCATCCCAATTCCACTATAGTCAATAAGTACTGAAAATTTTGTGAGTACAAGTCTAGAAAACTAGCCACTTATAATTTTAGATACAGAGTAGCAGAGCAGCTGCAGCTGTCTTGTTCAACAGCGGCGCTAACTTCAAAGCGTAATTAAGTCCAATTTGCAACCTACAGCGGACTCGCACTAAAATAAAATATTTAAAAGTAGAGAACTCAAACATTGTTAGCACGATAATGAAATTCTGTTCTGTAAGTAGTTAGTGATGTATATAGATTTATAGAAAATGGTGGCAAACAAGCAATCGTTTAAACGAATATTAAGTGAACGCTACCACTCATAGGCAACGCATCTGCAACAAGCTGCCTACCTTGGACAATGGATAGAGGAATAACAGTGGTAGAGCCCGCAGCAACAAAATCTGATGCACGAATGGGAAGGCTCGACCGGTGAAATACCACGACCTCACAGAAAACAGGCGTGAAGTAGAAGTATTCTGCGTTTCGTCTGATGAGTGAGGTGCCGGAGGCCTAATTTCAGTTCTCTTCCCCTTGCCACCCTTTCCTCATAAGGATAGGATGGGAATGGGAAGAGGGTTGGACGGGGAGGGGTTAACGAAGAAAAGGAAATATCCTTATTCCTGTCTATGCCCTCCTCTGTCCATTAAAGGTAGGCAACGCATCTGCAACACATTTGCTTGTTGCGGATGTCTATGGGTAGCGTTCACTTAACATCAGGTGATCCGCTTGCTCGTTTGCCACCCGATTCCATAAAAAAAGGAGAATGGATAAAGAGAAAAATAATATTTCCCATCCATCCCCTACTCTGGCAAATTCGCTTCCTTCCCATCCTTCTTATTAGAAAAATGTGGGATGGGGAAGAGTACCCGAATGAGACCTCACGAAGAAAAGCAAACTACTTACTACGAGGTCGAGGTATTCTACCGGTCGGTCCGGCCCATTCCAACAGATGTTTTTCCGGGCTCTACCCCTGTTTAAATTTGTCGTTCAAAAGCGAAAGTTTTATGGATAAAGAAAAATTTTAATAACAGAGTTTTTAGAATAGGTGTCTTAATTTGAAATATCGTGTTAAAACCCGAAATTACATACATTTGACTACATAACTTTCGCGCAACTTTATCAATATTATATTGTATAAGAAGAAGGTGTTGTTTATGTGGGACGAAAGGTATGTCGCGTAAAAATCACCGAGCATACCTTTCTTTGCCACACTTTCAGCCCAAATGGGCTTGTGGGAAGGATGAATGAAGGAAGATTGACGAGAGAAATTTATGGTTTAGCTGTAAAGTGAGTGATAGTTCTAGTAGCGGATGTCCTAGATCAACTCATACCGACCAGATTGATGACATACTAGAGTAAGTTGGTGTTAATAATGCCAGTAACCGACGAGGATTTGTGTGTACATGTATAATTGTAGAACCGAGAGAGCTATGCCGGTACTTATAGACCCAAATGGAAATTCGTAATCCTTTCCTACCTCACCCTCTAAGTACTGATTGAAAATATAAGATATTATTTTGCTTCGTGGGTCATCCACTCCATAATCTTATATCTTTGTAATTGTTATATACATTACGTAATTGTTATATACGCTACCAAATACAATAACTAAAAAAACAAGTCCAATAAAAATTACTGAAGTTGCAATGTAAATAGATGACCATTAGACATATTGAGTTATTCTTTGTTATGCTAAGCAAATTTATGTTATGCTAAGTGGAATCTTTATAAAGGGATATATTTTCTTAAATTTGTTTAGAAAACTTTGGTTCGTATCTTTACAGTTAAATTTAAATAAGGAGCCAAATTTATATTCATAAAACAATTTTTGGGTACTTATTTACAAAAGTTTAAGATAAATTTTAAAGTTTATATTTCAAAAGAAAATAATTTATAATAAAATAATATATTTTTTTGCAAAATTGATCTGAGAAAAAAATGTTCCTTAAGAAAAAGATTTCTAGAAAGAGCGAAATTAGGCACTTTAGTTTCTCGGGAGGGCATAAATCACCAGCGAGATTGAAACATACGAGTATTCCAAACCGCTAGAGTGTTATTAGAGGTATAGATTTAGTTTAGAAAACACAGTGATAAATCAATGTCATAGATAAATGTCTAATTACATAGTTGTAAAGACAACAACTACACATTATCTTCGTCTACCACATATTATTATGTAACTTACTTCATAATAAATTAGCAAAACACATTTTAAATAAATAAAAATAATGTTTGGCCTTTTACAGCTAGCAGAAGCAGCGTGAACAAAAAAGAACCAACTCTATCGGGAATGGGACCTTGACGTCACAAACACCGACCTGATGTAGTCGTCAGCTTGTATATATATACTAGTCATATTATAAACTGTCAGCACATTGTGAAGTTAGTTACGCTAGAAAGACTTAGATACTTCTATCAGATGATTAACTAATTTGACGAAAAGTAATATTAGCTTTATTAGAATATTTTCGAATTTTGACATCATCTAAAACGAGTATCTCAGAATAAAATGTAAGCTCACATACTCACGCGTATTTTTAACTTGATTGCTATTCACCTTCACCGAGTCAATTAGAATAAGAACTTAAAGAGCGATTATCACCCGCGCCCGCAGAGGTTGCGGGCCCCAGGTTTTATTTCCAAACTCACGAGACCTGAGTTCTATGCGATTAGTGCGACAGCGACCCGCGCGATTCTACTACTTGCCCGACGGTGCATCGGTAGCCGCAAATAATCGCAAACGTTACGGGCGGAAACGCGTCGTGAAAAACATTATAGGGCAGCCGCAGGCCCGCAACCGCGGCGGGCGCGAGTAAATATCGCTCTGTGAGTTCTTAACCTAATAGCCCAAATGATACAGAAGCTGAGTGTACATTGGCATGCACGGCGAACGGATCAAATTTAACAATATTGTATTTCTTAAATAATTTCTTGTATCAACCTAATCAATTACTTTTGCTAGACTCCGAAATCTGACTTCATGTTCAAGATTTAACTAAGATTTAGGGAAGACTTTTAAATTGTACGAAAAATTTAATTTCATTAATTCGTACATTCCAGTATTGAATTACAGCATTAGACCCTTCGTTTATGTGTCGAGCTCAAGACAAAGTCTCGGCATTTGAAATTAAAATGGGGGCGAGCACAAAGAGCGTGTCGCGGAGATTAGCTTGATGCGAATGTCACAGTGGGGACGGATTTTATCATTTCGTTTTACGTGCATTCTTTAACTACCAACGTTCTAAAGTTTTAATTTCAAATTCTGCAGGATTTTTTATCGATTAATTTGCTTCTGAAATATATAGAAAAACTATGAGATAATGCCGCGGTACTATCAACACCTCACTACCGAATAGTATTTTTTGTGTTATAATGCAGTTGAAGATCGTATCGCATATAATATCGTTATTTATAGTGTATACGCCTGAGGGTTCTTCAAATTAATGCTGTTACCGTACGTGGCTAGTGAGAGCAAAATTTTTAGTCATATACTCGTTATGTCACAGTGGTATCTCAATAGCTACACAATTATTGATTACACTTACTATTCACTTGTTTCATAATGGTTAGTCGGTGGGAAATCATTATGGGATCGTTATGTAACCATTATGACACCAGTTTTTATAATAGCCGAATCCAGAATGAGTACTATACCTATATATTATACATTTTAATAGTGGTAGAGCCTGAAACAACATCTGTTGATCGAATGGGCCAGCTCGATCGTTGAAATGCCACGACCTCATAGAAGACAAGCGTGAAGTAGAAGTATCACGCCTTCCGTCTGATGAGTGAAATGCCGGAGAACTAATCTTAGTGTTTTACCTTCCGGGGGATGGAGGATGGGGATGGAAAAGGATATATTATTTTTTTGTTTATCACCTCCTCTGTCCATTTAAGGTAGGCACGCATCTACAACTCGTTAGCTTGTTGCAGATGTCTATGAGTAGCGGTCTCTTAATATTGGCTAAAATATTTATTGTATATATATGTGTACACTTTCTGCTATAGAAAAATATAAATTTAAAGCAATGAACCACAAAAATATTCACTATTCAAATTACAAAAACATTAAAGGTAAATTAGTTTAGAACTGCAGTCCTCTTGTGCAGCAGTTTCTTGTTTGTATATACGAGGTTGTTACTAAACCACTAGAGTCATACTGACACAAGGTTTACCTCTGACTGGAAATAGATTAATTACAAGCCGCAGTTGAGCGCACTTCAACATGCGGCCTATTTTTGAAATTAATTTATATTTACAACTGTCGCATCATGCTTTCGTAATTATGAAATTAAGAGAGGAACTAACAAATACTCAGTAAACTCGTTCAACACAAAAATATAATTAAATGTTTTGAAATGAAACAATAGAGGTCGCTGTAGTTTGATAAAGTTAAAAGAGATGATCTGTGGACAACCTTAGTTGAGTTTAGATTGAACAGTGATCTTATGCAAGGATTAAAGTCTATTTATAAAGGTCTCTTTTTACAGAGACTCAGACTGGTTTATCATCAATAAAGGTGTGTTACAGAACTGTGTCCCCGTGGCTTTTCAATCTCTTTATGGATGTTTGTTTGAAAGCTTTGAAAGGCGTAGGGTTTAAAAATGGGTGAGGTAGTTGTAAAATGTCTCTTGTACGCCGATGACCAGGTCATGTTTGCGTCATCGGCTTTCGGAAGACTTAAAACTTATGCTGAATGTAGTAAATGATTCATCAGAAGGTAAAGGTATGAAGATGAATGTGGATAAGTCGAAAGTAATGGTGTTTGAAAGAGAAGAACAAAGTAAAACATTGACAGTTAGGAAAGGAATATTTTGTATGGGAAAATATCTTTTCTTTTCATTATTTTTTTCGTCAATTGTCCAATGTTTTTAATATTCTACTATTTGGGACGGAGACAAGGATAAAAAAAATCAAAAACCATGAAAGCCGTTCTCGAGTTACCCGACTTTGTTTTAAATATTAAGATTGATCATGGTTTCTATATGTCACCGACTGATTGTAAGAGCAGGCACTTTATAATCGGGCTAGGCAAATTCTTGACGGTCGACAACTTGTCAGTTTAACGAATTATTGAGAATGTGCCGTTTCTTTTTTAGGCACTTTACAAAGAGACGACTTAAGGCGTTGTCTAAACTTGAGACCCGTTTTTTTGATTCATTGCCAGTCGCTAAACGTAAACAAATAAATGTGATTTTATTTTCAATTATTTAAGTAGCATTAGTAAGTATTTAATTAATTACGCAAGTTAGTTATTTTCTAACAGGTTATGTGACAGTGAAAAATAACCAAAATAATTTTCACCTTTATCAACTGGATATAGACGTCACGAACAATTACACAGGGTACTTAAAAATTAAAAATTATTTAAATGATATTCTACTATATAAGTGTATTTAATTAAATAGTTACTATTGCCACGATAATAATTGAAAATAACTCAGTCAGGGCGGACGTTTCGTTTTGTCGAATGACATTTTTATCATATTCACAATTATAAAGTGTCTGCTCTGACAATCGGTCGGCGACACATATAAATAAACAACGAACATGGGGAAATATGGTATAACTTTAACTTTGGTCTCATCTACGTTTATCTCTATGACAATTTCAAATACAAAAGTTCACTTATTACAATATCAACCCGTCCCGGGTTTCATTACGTAGATAGATAGGCAAATTAAGAATATATAGCCTGCGACACTAGCTGATACTCTTATCAGCTCTTTAGCTTTCTTTTATTAAAATAATTTTAAAATCGGTTCAGTAGTTTTGATTCTATTTGGAACAAACAAACAATCAAATCTTTTCTGTTTATAATATTAGTACAGAAAAGTAACACTTAATTTAAAGAAAGATCAAATGATTCGGTGATTTTAAATATTTCGAGCTTATAAAACATTAATCTTACAAAAACAAAATCCGAACAGTAAATTTATTAAATAAGTTCTTACAAGTGAAGTGTTCAAGTTCGGTTAAATAGAAAAATAGCGACTATTGTTATGACTATCCCACGTACAATATTAAAGCATTACCTCTTGTATTAGAAATTATGAGTAAAACAATCAACAAAATTACTATATTTCTATCATTTATATTTTTAAATTACATCTATCTCTTCTAAAAATAACCCTCATGATTTCAAACTAAATAAATATTATCGTTAAATCCAATTCAAGTTATATTTGGAGTAGCTTCGAGTCAATTAAAAGTTAAGCAATATGAGGTAATATCAAACATAGTTCTATTGTTTCTATGACATGTTTATAAACTCATTCGTGATACGTTTATAAACTAATAACAAAGTTATATTAACATTGTCATAAAGCGTAAGTAAGAGATGCTTAAATTATATTATAGACTAGCAGTACGCGTGGTCTCGTCCGTATAAAAAAGAACATTATTTTTCTCGTGTTTAATTATTTCTCAAAATGTGCGTTTTATCTGTCTAACCTTTGTATTAACACAACTAAAGACACAGTAGTTGGTGCCAGCGGTTCTGTCTGCATAATATAAGTACTTACTTATGCTATGCAGACAGAACCGCGAGTAAAAGGTTTGTAAGAAACGGGATTCTTACCACAATTAGCCTTTTTGAGCTCCCGATATTTCGACCATGACCGATTCGATTTCGATGTGACCATGGCGCATGGAACTTTGCCGAAATATAGGGAGCTCAAATAGGCTAATCGTGGTAAGAATCCCGTTTCTTACAAACCTTTTATAAGTAAAAAACACGAAAGTTTAAAGTTATAGAACCGCGAGTACTTACTCCGCATTGCTTTTTTCAAATTCAAATCATTCTAATATGTTTTGCTAATTTTTATTAGAATCATCTGTTAGAATAAACTATCGTCTAATATACAGTCAACTACTATATTGTAGTTGTAACTATGTATATTGTTCTATACATTTGTAACTATCTCTAAATCGACATGTATCAAAATTAAGTTCAGAAGTTTAGACGTTTATAACACAGTTTCGATAATTTCTTTTGTGTTTGTTATAGTTTTAGAATAGATTTTATTCGAAGTGAGAACATGCTTGCTGTAGAAATAATACCTTTGACCACCTCTAATACAATGAAATGGTAATAAGTTTTGTTACTCTAACATAGCACCTAGAGCTCTGATATTATCATAAATAATAATAATAATCAGCCCTTTTTAGCCTTTCTCCGAGAGAGGGATTTCATATCGTAACATAAATGAGCCAATTCATAAAATCAATACAAGGATAAAACGATTCGTCTGCATCAAAGTGATAAGAGCCAGAGGACCCAAATCTTGTGCGAAATTGAAACAAGGAGTATTATGTAAACTGCTCGATTGGTTAGGGTCAATTCACCAGCTGAGGTAATAAATGATTTATTCTGTATCTGTGATTCCATAATTGGGAGTTAGGTTACTGAACGATTCGTCAATCGATTGGATGATATTATAATAACGAATTCTAAATGTTGTTGAATATTATTATTTTATAAAATGTTTTTTTTTTGTACTTTTCATATAAATCTTTGTCAATAGCGAGAAGTACTGTCAAATGTTTTTTTTTAAATATATAATTTTGATAAAGACACTCCAATGTTAAATAAACTGTTTGATCATTATTTCAAACCTTTCATTTTATATAAAAGGGATACATGGAGATTAGTCGAGCTTGGATAAAGGCTTAACACTTTGTGAAAAATATAAAAGAATTCGGTGAAATGCTGCTCTTTTGCTGTGTTGAATGAATTGAATAATTGTTAGCCACATTTAAGAAAATAACACACAAAGGTTATGAAATTATAACTTTGTGCGAAGTATTGAATAGATGGTGGAATGTAAGAATAATGTTGAACACAATGCCGGGGAACGTGCTTGATGCAGTTTCCAGAGTATTAACGTGTTAGGTTGCGATTTAGTTTAGTAACAATGCAGGAGCGTCTAACAGCGCTCTCTCAGTGTGTAAAACGGTATTTAGAACTTTTTAAAGAAAGAGATTAATAACTTACACAAGACACCAGAGACTAATAAATAATTCACGTTACTCCTCTTTTCCTTCCCATTAATTTCTAATCAGGAAATGATGGGAAAGGAAGGAGGATGTGACCAGGGAGGAGTTAGAAGAAATAGATAAAAAAATGTTAGTCTTTTTTCACCTGGTGGTTAATAACTACTAACTATATCCAGCAACATGTGCCATAATTATATTTTTTCTAAAACAAAAGGTCGATAAGGATAAAGGCAATAATGAAGCATATAGGTTCGGTGGCACATTGTTCATCAGGTGAAAAGATGTACTCTTACATCACAAGAGTATTCTGAGAGGGCATGGTTTTATTAAGAACTAGCTGTGTAAGCCGTTTCTGAGTTTAGCGGTAACAAACGCACAGGCAAAGAGATAACAGACAAACAGACAAAAATTCAAATAATGATTGTTTTGGGTTTTATTGTGTTTATGAAGGCCCCCAATAATAGTTTTTCAATCAATCTTCCATGTACAGACAGCGATCAGTTACATTTTAATTATATGTATAGATTAGTGATCCACCCCGGCTTCGCCCGGGCCGAGCCGTTTCTGAATCTAAAGGGAACATACATACATACACACATCGCCTTTTGTATATGTAGATATGCACCTGTAAAAAACAAAAAAAAATATTCCACTAGAACCGTGCATTTTTCCGAGATAAAAAGACTTTGGTGCTATTCCAGACTATAATCTATCTCTGTGCCAAATTTCATCCAGATCCGTTCCGACGTTTTTGCGTGAAAGAGTAACAAACATCCATACATACAAACTTTCGCATTTATAATGTTAGTATAGATTTAATATAAGTTCAAATGCTTTATAGATTAGTTTCAAGGAATTAATGTAGCATTTCGGTATAATAAATTAATCGTATAAAATCTTAGTTGCCCTTCTTTTATTTTATTGGAAACGTAAGGATGCGAAATGAAAGGTTAATTAACAATAAAATTTGTTATTTTAAAAAGAAAGACTTTCAGTGAATTATTTAATATTCTTTTAACAGCCTAAAGTTAAAAAAAACATGGCACACATATGCTATGAAACATTTGTCATTTTGTTTGAGGGTTTAATCAAGCTGCATTTTATTGTATTGACTTAGATTAGAAGTAGAAGGGATCTATGTGGACTTGGTAAGGCATATAGCTTACATTCTCATCATGGCTTACAAAATCATCAAAACTGGGCTGTTTTTATAACCTCATACATTTAATGCCTACGGTGCGTACAACTTGAGCACTTAAATGTATGTTATTAATTAAAAAAAAAATTGCATTTTGTTGACAAATTAATATTCGCCCACGCAGAGGGGTAGGCATGGATTTCTATTTGGCGCGATCCTGGCACACTTCTCTGGCTACATCTACTATCTATACATTTACGCACACGTGTGCGTCGGTTATGTGTACTCCTTCTTTCTCTAATATTACGGTACGAGCTGTGATATTCGCCAGTAGGCGATGTTCTGTAATATTCGCGATTAGGCGATGTTACCGGACATTACGGTCGTTGACACTTCGTTTTGATTGTATCCACTTTTATCTGTATTAACCAACGTGATTTGGTTTAAAACTTCTTCTCTTTAGCGTTAATATTATGTGTTTGCAGTAACTAAGTATACGCCTCTTACTTACCAGCTTTGATTCAAGATATAAATAGCATGGATTTGAATACTTTTATTGCCAAGCAAATATTACAGTGACAAGTTTGATAGGGCGCTGTAGACAAGTCAAAACTCTTAAGAAGACTAATGGACCCGTATCCGCATACCATTTTATGATACAAAGTGACTAACGTACCCGAGGTGCTGCTAAGGATATATGCTTCAAAAATTTTGATTGAATTGTATTATAATGGTTATTGTAATCGAGTAATTGAGCATATTAGACAATTAGTGATTTTTATTTTTGGTTTGTTACTGATTTATTAAATGTATAAACAAATTAAAATACCATGTATGTATAAATGTCGTCCTTAGGCTTTAACTGTGAAGGGGACCACCAACCAGCCAGAATAAAATCTTTAAATAGCTTAGGCATCTACATAAGCTATGTACAAGATTTTTATTTATTCATATAATTTTAGGAAAACGGGCAACGTACGGGATAGCATAAGAAACGTGGGGAGCTGACCGCGATAGTACTCCGAACTCGTCTCAGCACATTTCGCGCAGCTGCACTATTAAATATTTAAATTCTATTCGTTTTTCAAACTGCGGAATATGAAGTAAATAAAATTTAACCTTTTTTTTCTTATCCAATTTCAACGTATTTCTCACAAATCCCTTTTCAATGGAAATAATGACAAAGAAAATATTTTAAGAAAAAATAAAATAGATATCTAAAATAATACTTTATTTCTGGGCCACTTTTTCAAGTTAATTACATCACATGACTGCCGGAACAAAATTGAAAAATTCAAAACTACTTTTTACTTAATGAAGTTCCAAAAATTTGTAAAACTGTCATTGCGTCTTTAAAAATAATGACATACACTAATACGAAAATAAATACATTTTTTATAGAATTACTTATATACTTTAATGCATAATGTTGCTTATACCGAATGATGTAATCAGATTCTTTGATAAATAAACAGGCCATGTACATACGTGTATATATACGACGGAAACTGTGTCATGAAACCTACAATGGCTCAAAATAGGACAGCGGCTGACAGGCAGCGCGGAATAAAACCACTGACGGGTCTCGTTACCGAAGCGTTGCATAACTCGTAGGGCGGTAATTGACGTGCCCTTGCTTGTTTAGGCTTCACTTAGAGGCTTCTTATAAATATATCCTAACTTTAAAAAATGTAATGCGAAAATGAGTTTTTGCGTGGAGTACCACAAATCAACCGATCATCATGAATTAATATCAGGATTAATAGCAGAGCACTTACACCAATATACATCCCGCCATAGATATTTTAAATATTCGAATAAAATCTAATATTTTATTATACATAAAATATTAGAGTACCTGCAGCTATAGAGGAAGACCATCTCATTTAATTATTTTGTATTAGTATATCTTATAATCATTGTAATGTAGGTATGCACATACAATGGTATTTGGCAAGGAATTACTGAAACATGCCTGGCATGTTCCTCGTACATATCTTTACTGATAAGTACATTCATAAAGGCATTCCGCCTGTGTGGCGTAGTTAAATTAAATTGCTTTAAATAGAAATTATGCCCAACATTATTTATACTCCTATGTTAATATGTAAGCGGGTGTGTAATTTGCTTAAATAGTTCTATTAGAATTTAATTAATATTCTAATATTTTATACCAATAAGAGTAGGAGAATTGGAACAGAGCACAGCTTTACAGGGAATGGTCTATTTATTTATGTATTTCGTCAGTATCGCTATGAAATATGCTTGCATAAGCCTTCAAGAACCCCATTCTCTCTAAATCCTTCCATAGATATTTTATTTATTTTATTTTATGTTAGAAGGTGGCAAACGAGCAAGCAGATCACCTGATGTTATGTGAGCGCTACCCATAGACATCCGCAACAAGCAAATGTGTTGCGGATGCGTTGCCTACCTTTAATGGACGGAGGAGGGGGGATAGACAGGAAAAGGATATTTCCTTTTCTCCGTTAACCCTCTCCACGTCCAATCCTCTTCCCGTTCCCATCCTATCCTTATGAGGAAAAGGTGGGAAGGGGAAGAGGACTGTAATTAGGCCTCCGGCACCTCACTCATCGGACGAAACGCAGAATACTTCTACTTCACGCCTGTTTTCTGTGAGGTCGTGGTATTTCACCGGTCGAGCCAGCCCATTCGTGCAACAGATGTTGTTGCTGCGGGCTCTACCACTGTTAAAGATTCAGGGTCTAACACTGCACAATGTCTTAATACAATTGTAAACGCTAAGACTTGTTATCGCTTTACAAAATCATTCAGTCTTCTACTGATACACCTTTTCTTTTATATGAAATTGATACAAACACGAGACAGTTACCGCGGTCGCAAAAACCATTTCCACTTCCAACTTATAAAAATAATACTACATTCATTCATAAATTATAACCCTTTTGTTAGAATGCGACGTCTTTACAATAGCTAATCATCTGGATTTCTTTAAGCCTCAAAATGCTGTTTTTAGAAGGGCAGTAATTTAATTAATTTCTGTTCTTGTTCCACTTTTTCCTGTTTTCTTTTCTTTTTTATACAAAATAAGGTATTTTTCAGTTCAATTGTCGACGATACGTATATACATTTTTGTCATGCAGTGTGCACGCACATTGGTTTATATTCTAGCTTTAAGTATTTGTGTCTTAATTGTAAGAATATTCTTGATTGAATTTAAACTGTTCCTTGTACTATACTACTTTGTACTATATACGAGTATACAGAAAAATAAATAAATAAACTATACCCCAGGTCCTTATTGATTGAAAGGATTTTTTTCGGTAAAGGAAATTTTGAAATCGGTTCGGTAGTTTTTGAGTGTATCTGGAACAAACAAAAATCAATCTTTTCTCTTTATATTAAGTATAGATAAAGTTACAAGTCACGCACAATTTATGCTTCTGATATTAGTTACGAGAGTGTAATAACCATAAGTCTCATATTTTAGCTTTAAATTGCTGAAGTTTATAACATAAGCCCTGTAATATTATACGCAATACTACACTTATACATGCATATTACAATCGTTTTAATAATTTAAAGAATATCACTTATATTTATGTGAGAACCGAACATAAGATGACGGCTTAATGGAGGAAGTTAATTGCGTGAAACGGAACAAGAATTGTACAAGCGAGAAGAACGTGTTGATGTTTAATATTACCATAGTACTTTTACTTTAACTTCAAACTCACATAAAATTATTAAATATAAATAAATATTAACGCTCCACATTTTAAAGTTTGGTAAGGATTACGAATTTTCATTTGACACAGACTTAGCACACCTGATCGTGAATCTGTGTGAATGCGTTAAATCTAGGTATGCATCAACATGGTCGTTGGACACGCATACCCTTAATATTTAATAATCTTTCTACGTAATGCCACTAGTGTAGTCGATATGAGTTCGTATGTGACGACCCTATCCTAAATCCTGATAACCGTCCCAAAATCCCAAAATCCGTATCCTAAATCCTGACCTTACTTTATTACTCTTTCTTTCTTTATCCTTTCAACAACTAACAAAGCAAAACATTTTCAAATTTTCTTATGCTGCTGTGTCTATGTTATGCCTGGCATACTTATAAAATGCCGCAACTCACAATGTAATCATAATCTATATATATAGCAGGCTTGCCTATGGAAATTGTATTACCGCTTGTGTTACAAATATATCATTACTTCGACATCCCCGGGTACCCTTGTCATACTTTACAACCCACTGATATTCCATTAGTGTTAAGCGCGCTAATTCTCTACGATGTGATTGTAAATTATGTTGTGTTAAATATCATTTAATTTTATGTTTAAGGCACCGAAATAAAATACGTTTAAATTATAATTTATCAGTACCTTCGATTTAATGACATTGAATACATTTTATGAGATAAGTAATAAATTGTTTGTCGCAAAGCAATAATATAAAGGTTAATTGCTTAATTTCGAGGTACAGTATTTGACTTTAAGCCCTTTGCCCTTTTCATTAACTTTAATCTTTAGACTTCAAAGTGCATGGCGAACTCCCACATCAACATTGTCTCCTTTGAATTCGAACAAAGTGAATTAATATTTCAATACGCCTATAAATAGCACACCCAACTTGAGCTTTTCTTTAAGGTTCGATTATAGGCAGTTATATACAGTCAATGTACTTGCGAACAATTGCTTTCAATACTTCAAAAGTACAGAAAGCTGAGCGACTTGCTAAACAAAGTTGGTTGCAAAACTTCTCAAGCTTAAACCAAACTTTACGAAGACTTCCTCCGACACGAATAACTAAGTTGCTATCTAACTAAACAACTCACTTTTGTTGCAAAAATTAACTTAGGAAACGTTATAAAAAGATTTTTGAAACCATTGCGACTATGACGAGTATAACAAAGTAGGTAATGTTATTGTTTTTGCAGCGACCTCTTTACGTTTTCTCCACATGCCATGCCGCTAATCTTTAGCATGTCACTATTCTGATCAATCGAAAGTAAGTTGGTCCTTGTTAATTCATATTATGTATTGAAATATAGAAAACCAACATTGAAAGTTTTCTATATTCAATTAATAATTATTAAAATACGACATTTTGTCAAATCTTCTTGTAGTACTCTTACGTTCGCTTTAAATATATTCTCACTTATAACATACTTGTTGTTGCCCACGGCTTCGCACGCATTCATTTCTTATTTTCCTCGTTGGAATGTTTTGTAATACTATGGCAACCGATAGTAGGTTATATCTTTCTATCTCTTACAAAGTTTTTTTCGTTCGGGATTAAGAACATCCTATGGATTTTCCATGCTTTTGAAATTATGTGTACAAAAGTTCATTATGATCGGTTATGTAGATTACGAGTGAAAGCATAACACACAAACTTACATTCCCATTTAATAAATTAATGGTAAAAAGTATATAAATTGAGACAAGAATTGTTCTGTAATCAAATAACTTCATAGAAAATACTTAAAATTTTTCAAACAACTGAGTAATGCATAGAAATATTCAATTTTAAAAATGGAACATAAAATGTTACTCTTTTGGATGCAGAAAAATAAATGATTTTCGTAAAATATATGGCCCCGTGAGTACAAGTACGTTACCCTAATTGCCTATAAATTATTTTCTAATGTACTTCGCATATCTTGCAGAGGAACACAATTCATAACATGCTACTAGAATAATAACTTTCACATTAAGTTCTTCAAAAGACTTGCCATACGTTTATTTACTGCCTCATATGTCAAAACATTTCTGAGGTATATAAATCATTATAACGTCAATTGTAGATATTTATTAATTATAATATAGTTTAGGATTTGATTTTATTAATTCATGTTTTCTCTTGTACCAACTTTTTTTGGACTTTATTCAAAAAGTCAAATTCCTTTACACAAACTAGAAAATACTATTCCAACTTTGCGAAAGTTCGAGTGAGATATAAAGAGAACATGCAAGGTAAAAATAACAGGAGATTATTGCATCAGGAGGCGTATAATATCGTATTAAATTTTCAGCTCAGGTACTCGCTCCGAGACCTTCATTTCTTTATTTCACTTTTATTGTCAACTTAATCTCATTTATTACAGCGTTAAGGGACGTACAGTAAATAATATGAAAACTCTTTTTCGTGTTAATGTCTTACAACAAAGTTTACGTTTAAGTTTTAGTTTTTATACATTTTTTATAAAGACTCAAAGATATATAGATAAAACTTTTAAATAAAAAAAACCGACTTCAAAAAAACTATCTTCAAAAACAAGCAATGCACTTAAAAGTATAAAATAATTTTACGCAATTAAACATAAGAATCAATTCTTAATCATATTTATTTTTAGAGTCGGAGTCAGCTGTGTTTGGTAGCGATCGGATTAACATATTTGATGGTACCCAGGCGAAGTCGGGGCGGGTCACTAGTATACTATAAAGTTAATTTGTAAAATGTTTTCTTAAGGCATTCTCGTATATTGGTATTTCCTTAGCTAACGCTGACACCGACTCCAAAAATAAATATGATTAAGAATTGATTCTTATGTTTAATTGCGTAAAACTATTTTATACTTTTAAGTGCATTTCTTGTTTTTGAATATAGTATTTTTGAAGTCGGTTTTGTTTTTATTTAAAAGTTTTTTTTTCTCGATTTTTAGTGAATCTAATTTATTTACTTTGTACTCTAAGTTTTTACTTACTTTGTAGTTAAAACTTTTGATATATTCTAAACTATTGGTCAGAATGATATAGTTCAAGGAACAATTATAATCTACATTAAATTCTCTTGATAACTAAGACATTTAAATGGATAAGGATTAATACCGAACACGAATAATCGCGTAGTAAGTATCGAGTGCGTTTTAATTAATATTTCCTAAGATAAAAATGGTTATTGCGAGACAACTATAGAAGATAGATATATGTCATCGCGGACTTTTATTTAGCTTATATAAAGAGCTACAATTATTTCATATATCATTTTAATGTAAGTCCTATAGTTTAGCCTACGTAAGCCAAGAAAGTAAAATTCTACTTTGTCATATTATGCATTATTAAGAATAACTCAAAAACTACGAGTCGGATCTTGACTTAAAAAAAAATGGGACTAATCGACAAGCATTAGCTCTCGAACAAAGAAAGAATCATCGAAATCGGTTCACCAGGAGCGGAGTTCTGAGTTAACAAACATAAAAAAAAAACATACACACAAATTGAGAACCTCCTCCTTTTTGAAGTCGGTTAAAAACGCAGCCTTGTTTTTTTATAAATTGTCTATGTATAAATTCCTTGGGATTAATTATTGCATACTCTTAAGTAATACGCGCCCTAATGTTACCAAGTGCATAATCGTGTTAGTAAACTAATCCCTTTATTATATAACATACTAATTATGTGTATCATGTCGATCCATGCGTACTACATTAAATATTGTAGGTAGGAACTGCATTCAAAGATTTCGCCCGCCTGAGCGAAGAATCTAACCTGCTAACATTTGAAAAACTAAAATATAAATATCTTATGACACCAATGGAAAGGGTTAATCGTAAGTGTTCATAAATAACATAGTATAGTTGATTTTTAAGAAATATTTTTACATTTAGCTTTTACTTTACTAAACTGGGACAATTTTTAATTTTTTTTTATGGAATAAGGTGGCAAACGAGCATGCGGATCACCTGATGTTAAGTGAGCGCTACCCATAGACATCCGCAACAAGCACTTGTGTTGCAGATGCATTGCCTACCTTTAATGGACAGAGGAGGGCATAGACAGGATTAAGGATATTTCCTTTTCCTCGTTAACCCCTCCCCTTCCAATCCTCTTCCCGTTCCCATCCTATCCTTATGAGGAAAGGGTGGGAAGGGGAAGAGGACTGATAATAGGCCTCCGCACCTCACTCGTCAGACGAAAGGCAGAATACTTCTACTTCACGCCTGTTTTCTGTGAGGTCGTGGTATTTCACCGATCGAGCAAGAGCAAGAGATATAGTTATTGCGGGCTCTACACAAAAAAAATATAATAACTTCCGAACCAACAAATTAGAAAACCTTTCTGTTCTTATCCAAGGAATATTTGATTTCAATTTCTTAGAATCCCGCATTTAATATTAAATGATGACCTCGTGAACTCATTGATTCGTGTCACAGCTTCGTCAGTAGGACTCGCTTAGCATCGAAATGAATGAATCGGAGGGTGGAAATAGTAAACCGCAAAACTCGCAAAGATTTATTATCGTTGACTCATCACGCATCAGTAAAGCGAAAACTCCCACATCGCCATTTGTTGAAGAAGATTTAAATTTAATAATTTTTCTCAAGTGCTTCAACGAACCATAACTTTAACTTATTCAGACTTTAAAAAAGGCAAACATACAATTTCATTCATTTATCAACGCGGTGCGGGTGGCAATTAACATTTTCTTACATAACATTATGTACAAAAAACTTTAAATATTATTTACATATTTGTCTCTTTAAGTTGAAACTCAGTAGGATTCTAACCCTAACAGTTAAACTATAAGCACGATGTTTAATCACTGTGATCAGCTTCTTTGGTCTATTAAGGAGAGCTAATATAATGTGCGACCTAAGCAAAAACACAAGCAGGTTGGTTAATTGGGTTAATACCCGCGGGACGCAAAGACCGCCGATGAACTTGAACATTAATCACGTTTAGACACACGCCCTCGTCTACCACAATATTATATTATCTTCGCCTTTTCACGCGTGGTCTATAGAAGCTTGAATCGCTCATTACCGTAGATTACTTTTTTATTTCAATTTTGTAATTCAACGAAATTGGAAGGAATATCTATATGACGGGCAGTGAGCCTAAGATCTTACTTTGAAAGACAACAATGCTTCATTAACTAAAAATTTTTCAAAGAAAGTCTACCCTCATACTAAGTAGGTACTTTTCCAAACGAAAACCATTTGTATTCATTTGAAGTACAAACCCTTAATATTTAACAAAATGAGGGAAGGATCAACCTTTTAAGACCATAAATATAACTACTTAATTTACTGCCAGAATTTTGAGAATGATGACAACATTATGTAGCGAGTATAATGGTGGTGTTGGCTGATAAACGTCCTGTGAATCTCGTTGCTATTGCATTTATAAGTATAAATAAAACAGTAGCTTCTCCTTTTTCTAATTAGGTTAGTTATTGGCAAAAAATTCTGCGTATTCTGAAACCAAATTTAATAAAGCTCCGAGTTTTATACACACGAGCGAATATTTAACGTGTGAAAAGGCGAAGTTCACGTCAAGGGCACAAATCTCATCACACGGCTCCACGTATCATTTAAGTATTCAAGCAACACGTAAGATACTCTCAGAATATTAAAAGGCATATTCTATTTACAATGCAGTACGTTTCGTTTCACGCTCCTCATGATGACATATTATTTCATTTCAAGGAAGAATTTTGTGTACATAAAAAGTATTTAAATTCTAAATAGAAAAATAATGATAATATGTATTAAAAATAAAAATAAAATAAGAGTTGGATTATTTAAAAGGTGTAGTTTAAATTACGGCCACGTCGCCGTTTTAGGCTGTCTGTCTATTGACGGAGCGGATAAACGGAACGGTACGAAGGAGTATACGGAGCGGAGGTGTGAACTGTGGCTATGATTTTCCGCGGAGCCGGGAAACGAAGAAGAGCGAAATTGTAGTGCGGGGCGGAGGCGCGGGTTGTGCGGCTCTACACCGAGTGTACTCAATGCCTCAATGACGGGTTAACTAGCTTCCCCGAATTTTGCAAAGCTTGGTCGCAATTGGTTAATATTGTCACAGCTCCGTTCCAATGAACGGGCATCCATAGTGGTTAAGCTACGATATTTTACGAAAATTGAGTTTCCAGGCTTGGTTGTGAACCATCTTAACACTGGGCTTTAGTTGCTTTTTGTTCTTTTATAGTTGAACAAGCGAACTACTCACCAGATATCATGTTACTGTACACTGCTCACCAACATACGCGACAATCGAACCAGACAAATGAGTTACAATTAAGTCGCATATAAAACAAGAGCTATTTCTAAAATTGCACATGTACATGACAAATTATAATAGCAGTGTAAAATTACTTTAATTAAATATTAACTTGTTAGTAAAATGAAGAAAAATAAAAGCAAAATAAGACCCATTTCATTTATCGCGAGAAATAAATCCAAGGCCATGAATCACTTGAGAAATTGTGAACAAGTTGCCCGAGCGCGGTTTTTCTTTCCGTTACACAGTAGTTCCTAACTTCGGCAAATAAATCACGCTCTTCGGAATTTAGAAAAGTTGGTATAATTAAATTCAAAAACTCTGAAAAAATGATTTTTATTTTGTAACAATAAAAGTTTTTATATACAAAAGGTTAGCATGGTATGGTCATGTTATGAGAAGGGAAGAATAGCATGTGACAAAGACAGTTTTAGATATGAATGTCAAGGGATATATCGGTAGGGGTAGGCCTAAAAAAAGATGGATGGATTGCGTGAAAGGTGATATGATCAAGATGGGAGTGACAACTGAAATGACGGACGATGGATCGATGTGGAAGTCGAAAACTAGCTATGCCGACCTCACATAAAGCGGGAAAAGGGCAGGAAGATGATGATGGTGAAAAGTTTTTATATACAACAATGTTAATACAAGCTTACAAACTTCGTTAAGCAGGGATTGATTGTAAAATCATAAATACAAAGTTATTAAAATATTGATAGGACACCATACACCTAATAAGGAAGTTGATAGTAGAAAACAGCGAACCAACTCTGACTATAATCCGTCAAAATTTAAGCAGAATAGGAAGTAAACGAAGAGCAGTCCAAAGAAGAATATTTTGGTTAAAAAAATCTACACCAATGATTTAATAATAAGCGCACCCGGTCCTTGTTCTGCGGTATCAAGAGCCTAAGTTGCCTTGACGATTGCCGACCTTTGAAAGAAGATGGCACTTTAAGAAAAAAAAAACACGTAAAAGCCAGTATTTAACAAAGTTATTTAGTAGTTTTTTTTTCTTCTTTTTTCCATGTATCTTGATCTTTTACTTTTACTGCAAATCTTGTTTAATTCATCGCTAAACCTGAAACAGTATATGATCTCCAGTATTATAAAACAGCAAATCACAAGGATTATATATAAAGTATCTTATTTAGTGGTGTTATTTTGTATGAACACTTATGACTATGCAGAACCGTATTGTATGAATTCGCCTACGACAAATTTTAACGAACTTAATGAAATGGGACAGTAGAATTTCAATATAAAATTTGGCCTGACTAGATGACACATAAAAAGAAATAGACATTTAAAATTACAAGACCGGGACCACTCATTTGGCCTGGGGTAATTTTCTGTTTAGAATTCGAACAATAGAGAAAACTCTGAAATTTTATTTCTTTTAGTTAGAGTCGTTTCTAATTTCTTTTATTTGCTATCTAAGCCTATATAGCCCTAATACATAAGTTTCCTTGCTAAGTACGACTGCTATAAGAGTACTCTTAAAAATATTTATTTACATTGCACGTCAACGGATTCGGTCATTCAGAAGTATGTATGTGTCACATATAAATGACTGAACAAATCTTACACAGCTTTCAATCTAACGCTTCACAGTTATAAGGTCAAAATATTATGGAATTTCCGTTAAATTATTTACTCATAAAATGTTTTTCGATACAGAAATAGAAATACAGATTTATTGGTAATTAACTAATTACAGGTCATGGTTACAATAAAATATTTTTAATTAAAAACATTTATCAAAATCTACTTCAAGCTACAAGTAATTAATAACATTA
>JWHW01026172.1:3178-18013 GCA_000931545.1 Papilio glaucus
CCGCAGTGCACCCACGCAAGTGCTCGCTGGAATGAATGCAACCCGACTGCGAGTGACGTCATTCAAACCTTTACAGTAACGACTTTAATTCTCAGGATTATTTTTTTTTTATATAAAAATGTTTTCATTGATATCGTTTATTACCATCACCATAACTGGTTTGATTTTACTATGGTACGGTTTTTATTCCAGTCTGGGTCTCAATAGCATACTATAGAGTGTGTAGATTGTTAAAGCATACCAATTGTGTACACAGACAACTCTCGGACAAACAGAATACATTGTGGAGCATTCGTCGTCCCGCCAATCGCACGCAAAATTCAGCAACGAGCAAAAAAACTGTAATAAATTCGGGAAAGCTTTGGTTGTTCTCACTGACACTTCATACGGCGTCAACGGGCTGTGCGATCGTCAGTTTGTGAGCCATTTAATCCGCTGCCGACTGAAGCGCCGCCGGCGACAAATATTCGCACTAACTTTGCACTCAACACTAAGGCCAAAGTTTCAACGTCCACGTTTTCAATGCACATAAATTTGTTCACTGTGCACTAAAGATATGGACATCTTATTATTTAAAATTCAAACTCAATTTTATTTCTTAGGATATTTTGAAGTTCACAATATATAAATGTCACACTCAGAAGTTCTATTGTACCAGTAGTCAGCTGTGTTTGGTAGCGATCGGATCAACATATTTAGTGGTACCCAGGCGAAGCCGGGGCGGGCCACTAGTATAGTATAAAGTTTATTTGTAAAATGTTTTCTTAAGGCATCCTCGTATATTGGTATTTCCTTACCTGACGCTGACACCGACTCCAAAAATAAATATGATTAAGAATTGATTCTTATGTTTAATTGCGTAAAATTATTTTACTGCTACTTTTAAGTTTTTTTTGAAGTCGGTTTTGTTTTTGTTTAAAAGTTTTTAATATGCAAGTTATCGGTCAAATGTCATGAATAATAAATGCAGAAGGCAATAAATACAGAACAAGTAGTATTGCCAGCATATTTTCACCCGAATAAATAAGGCAGTCGTAACGTCATAAAGAAAATTTAAGTTCTCATTCTCAGTAGCGTAATAAATACACAAACAGCGAGCCCTAAAAGAGTTATGCGGGTAGCGGTCGTGTGTGTGGTGGTGGTGGTGGGGGGGTGATTTATGCGTCACTGATTCCGTGTATAGCAGTCGCGCTCGCGAGGCAAATTTTAAACAAAGGTTTCTACAAATATTACCTATCGGTTGAGCTAGAATTGATTCTGTAACAATAGTTTACATTTCTTTTCCTGTTGACTTTATGTAAAAAATGTAAGTGTCTTCAGGCACCCACTTCGTTAACTAACACTTTGCAGTTAGTTGAAATATCACAGAAAAAATATGTAAAGAGAACTACTATTACTCAAAGTTCTACGATCAATTATGGTTTGCATAGATACAGATAAAATCTATTGATGTTTGATACAATGCCGGCCCTAATGAGTGACTGATACGCGGCCGCGTTCGCTTAATTACTTTGACATTGTATCGATGGCGTATTATTTTGATATCACAGTGATGAGCGACGTGCGCCATTGTGTTCATTCATGATCATAATTGATCAACGACAAATTGCACGTACTTCCGATTTTGATGAGCCACAAACTAGTACGAATATATTCAATGGCGGATCCACGTTCCTAATTTGTGGGTACTTGACACCATTGGGGAGGAGGGGATCCTCCTGCGGCCCGATTTTTGCACGGTTAAAAGTAAAAATTGTGTGACTTTTGATGATTTTGGGGTAGGCTTCGGCCCCTTAGTCTCTTCTGTGTAAAATATGAATATTGTTAGTACAGTTATGTGCAGACGTGTGAACGAGTCACAATCAGAACGTGTGAGCGGGCCTTTACACGCAATTGATTCAATCACACGGCTCATCGGCGCCGCAATGTGCTTAATGAGGTGATAAGCTATAACGTTTGTTCTTCGATATTATATGCCCGCTATGTTGTCGCACTATTCAACTTATCACAGATAACTAAATTTAAAAGCTGAAATTAAATTTAGACTGTTAAGCCATGTAAAAGATTGAATGGGGACACATAAACAAGTGTATGAAAGTCGTATTGCCATACATGATGAGTGTAGAATGCTCAAGGAAAATCTTATTTAATAGATTGGACAAGAAAATGTAGTAGACATATAGTTCGATTGACTTAAACAATAGTGCCTGGCGTACCGAGTATATTTTATTTTAATAAAAATTATTTAGTTCCCTCAATTTATTGTGACAAGTATGAAAAGAAAAAAATTCACAGAACTTTCCCCGGACTTTGCCGGTACATATTATCTAAACTGTGACCATAACTGAAAAGTAATTGAGATTCACGGCCTTTATCTGTCCGATCCTAAGGCGCACGACTTGATTTACTCCGCGCTCCGCACTCCGCGCTCCGCACTCCGCACTCCGCGGCACACAATCTTTATACATTTGCATGAAACTAACCGCTATTGTAATTTACACGTTTCGTTTTTTATCACTTGGATATTTTTAAGAAAATGATATCTCTTTTTGTGTTGTATAAATCCCCCGAAAGATTTTAATCTGGTAAACAATAAAATATTGGCCACTGAAGTATATTTTCTGATATGGAAGCTTTGGTAATTCAATGTCCACAAACGATTAAAACTGTTTAACCCACAAATGCCTGTATATAATAAATATAGATTTTATTTTAACAGGTGCGTTGTAAGACAGATAAAGGGAATACTTAGGTATGATAAGAATACAAAGCACGAAAGGGTCTCCGACACTTTACTCAACAAACGAAACGCAGAAGATAAACGTGGTCTCCGGCGAAGCCAGCGGTCCCCACGAAATGACTCTTGCCTCGCGCCTAATCGTCGAGCTAGTTAGGTTCCTGAAATATTGAAGTGAGGTTATTACTATACATCCGGAAACGATTTTGATTGTCAAAAATTATTGTTTGCTTATCTATCGGATGATCAAGCATTTCCAAGAATAATAAATTAAACAATATTTAGATGAAATTTACATTAGAAAAGGATGTTGTGACTAAAATTGAGAAAGATAGGCTTAGGTGGTTCGAGTATGTTGAAAGGATGAATAAAAAATATTGACAAGAGGAATTTACTTATGTTATTTTACAAATGAAAGAAAACACAAATAAACGCAATAAAATTGCACCGTTTCCACTGAGAAGTAATATGAAATACCTAATTTTCCGCCGTCTACCGCGCATTGTATCCTTTCAGCCGATCGCAGCTGAATGGATAGCTGCGATCGGCTCGAAGTCGACCGGCAATCAGCAACCGGCAACCGGCAGGGCATCGTAATATTGATTTGGTTCAAGACAAGTTGCCTCTTAAAGAATCCTCTTTCACGAAATACTTATTTAACATAAATGTGATGTTATTATTTTTGTTTTCTTGTGTTCGGATTGTGTTGAACAAACTTTATCAATTTATTTCGTTAGGTTTTCTTCGCATGGCAAAGTTACTTCAGTAGTACTTCTAAATTAGTTTTTGTTTTAGGCTACTCGAAGTAAAAGAGGTAGTTTCAGTTGGATTTCCTACATATTGTTTGTGTAAGAGTCAAATATGTGTACAAGTGGTAGAGCCCGCAACAATAACATCTGTTGCACGAATGGGGCGGCTCGACCGGTGAAATACCACGACCTCACAGAAAACAGGCGTGAAGTAGAAGTACTTTGCGTTTCCTCTGAGAAATGAGGTTCCGGAAGCCTAATTTCAGTCCTCATCCCCTTCCCACCCTTTCCTCGTAAGGATGGTATGGGAACGGGAAGAGGATTAGACGAGGGGGGGTTAACGGGGTAAAGGAAATATCCTTATTCCTGTCTATCCTGTCGTCTTTATCAAGTACTAATTGCACTGGTCACAGTGCTGAACACTTGTAAGTATCGGAAATGAGTCCCATGCTGTATCGAGTAGTTATGAGAGCAATATAATAGGTTTTAGTCTATAAATATATGTTTGTTCGACGTATGAATGTATAACTGACAAACGCAACAATACAAGTCGTGTTGAGGTGCTTTCGTGGCGCATTCGCTTGATGTGGACGCACCCTTAGGATCGTGACACATGGAAATTTTCGAGTAACGGCTCGAAAGTTTATTGAAAAGTGCAAATGACATTTCACATTTCTTGCTATAAAATTAATTCCTGCACAATTTGACCTTTTTTTCCACTTTTGACACACACATAAGTATGCAATCGATTAAAATATACAAATCTGTTATTCTTTTAGTATAAATAACCTAACATGAAACAAGTATTTCTTTAGTTAAAGGTTTTTCAGGACTTCGAAAACATCTAGTAGTAATAGTTTACCAGCTGTATGAGAAATTTAAAGCTTTGCTTGTCTTGAATTCCGCTCGTAAAATGCCCCTGAATTATTGAGCACACTGTACATCCAATCGGCACTAACTTCGCGCGCATTACATGAGTTATTCATGCCGGCTCGCCGCCTGTTGTTACACATTCGACAAAAATCACAACGCGACAGATCGATCGTAACAAAATACAACGCGATAACATAAAATATGAATACAGATCTGCAGCCATCTCGTACGTTGTGTATTCGACGTGTTGTCTATATCTATACATAAAATAAAAATATAACTGATCGCTGCTGTACATGGAAGATATATGAGAAAAACTATTATTGGGGGCCTTCATAAACGCAATAAAACCCAAAACAATGATTATTATAATTTTTGTCTGTTTGTCTGTGCGTTTGTTATCGCTAATCTCAGGAACGGCTTTACCGATTTGGGTGCGGTTTCACTAATGTATTGTGGTAAGCTTCACTTAACATTCAGTGTTTGTTTTAGCTCAATCGGTTTATAAATAAAAAAGTTATATCAATTTAACTGTGCTACGGCCATACTGTGTCGACCCCACATACGCGGGACAAGGGCAGGGAGATGATGAGGTTACGGTAGTATTAAGTAGGTAATATCATTTCGTTAGAATAAAATTGCAGGGCGGGTGAAACCGCGGGATATAGCTAGTAATTAAATAACATTTATATGTGGAATTTATTTGATTTTGCCTTTATTTATGTGATTTTTTTTTATTATACGAGTAATATTAAGTTTTAAACATTATAAAAAAATACCTAAATAATTAATATAGTTGTTTAAACTGAAGATAATTATGTAGTTTAATATTTTGTTTGAGGTTTTAATTTATTTGTAAAATTGTATATTATATAAGATTTTCTATGTATATTAAATCGATTTAATGAAACCATTTTTATAAGAAATCAATATAAGATAATTAAGTTGCTAAACTAAGAGACAATCATTTTAACAATTATTTATGTAGCATTAGAAAAATAAATATTTATTTTATTGGCTTGGAAAATTTAGTCCAGTTGCCCGTAATGTAGAGGCAACTACAACAGTACATTACAATCACGCAGCGGATCGACATTGTGTTGAGCGTGACGCGTGACGCGTGACGCTCTTCGTCACGCGAATAGCTTTCACGCTTATGTCCTTAAAAGTTATTGCAAAATACGCGTCAAGCTAAATTATATAAAAGTTATTCACGCTTGATATGAAGACATTGAAAGTAATATATTTAAATTTAAAGCTAAAATGAACATGATTGGTGCGTTACATTGTCACATAACATATCTGTATTCGTTGTGTGTATTCAGAAACATTCTGTGGCATCTGTTGCACTACAGGGCCGGCTCGACCGGTGAAGTACCACGACCTTTACAGAAGACAGGCGTGAAGTAGGGGTATGCTTCTGCGTTTCGTCTGATGAATTAAGGTGCCCAAGGGCAGTTTCAGTCCTCTTCCCATTCTTTACTAAAAGGGAATATTTGAAATACACTGGATATAAATAAATAATGGTTAGGAAAAGAAATTAAATATTATTAATCCTAATTAAAGAGCAGCTGCAATACCCGAAGCTGGACCAGAATAGAGAAATTATTAGATTTATCCGCTATTAATTTTGTAAGGATTTGTCCACGCTTAATACATCCACGGGATCTACAATTTGCCAAGTCTTAAGCTGAAAGTGACGCAATCAGCTCGGTGTGAATGGGACCAAGCTGGAGCAATAATTCAACGGTGTCGAGACGCGACGTATCTACTTAAAAGATTTATCGACTAGTAATTTTTCAGTTCATGGAGGTAAAATATTTTCGGTCCTTTGTCAAACATTTGTTTTGGAACATTTATTTAAAATAGAATAGAAATCCAGCGCTGCGTTTTGAAATTGTAAAACTTCAATTATTATATTAATATTTTCCACGTTATTTAGCAAAAACTGATAATGAATACGTAGAGATTAATACAAGGCGATTGAAGGATACAAAACACTTGAAACGGGTCGAGAATGAACCTACAAAGTTTTGTCTTCTGGGATTTCTGCTAAATGTGATATTAAATCTAGAAATAAATAAATTTGTAACAAACGCGTTAAGCGCTATGCAACCACCGCCGCCTACCGCCTCGCCGCGGCCAACTCGACCGCATCCATTACTAACTCGGAGCAAGTTGTCACTCCCTCGGGGCGCCTCATCTAAAGAAATTTCATGAACTCTATCTACAACTAATTGTTTTAAAGTGAAGTTGTAATTTAACTAAACTCGAAAACAAATTTATCAGAACGTGTTCGACATCGCTTAGGTAAATTTATATTTACATTTATATTACAGAATAATAATAAAAATAAATAATGTAGCTCTGTTATTTCTGATGTAAGAATAAATAAAATAGGTTCAATAGCCCGAAGTTTTAACTCATCAAAAGCAAAAAATGTTTTCACTTTATTATAATACTTGGACGATTATAATAAAATATTCACTAAAAAATGTTTAACTTACATTAATTGTTATTTCTATCAAGTACTACAACTAACAAGACAATACCTAGTTATGGAATTTCGTGCAGTAATGCAATATGCTCGGCATTCGTTGGTTCTATCTGCAATTCAACGTCGCTCAGTTCGGGGGAACTTTGGACAATTTATTAGAGAAGAGAAACGTGTGCCGCGCGCAGGGCGCAGCTGACATTCATAACTTGCACGCTATAGACTGGCAATGCCGCGACCGAACCCAACCACTTTCAAATTAACTTATTTAAGATACGCGGTAACCTTATCTAATGAAAAATAAACCGGGATAAATTTATTTTTTATACCAGTCACAGATTTGTTACTAAGTTACAATTGAATTGTTTCGTGAACACATCACAACTTGGGAATTTTTTTGCTAACTATTAGGTTATTGCCGTTTCCATTTGGCATAAGGTTATATATGTTTTTACCAATGCATATATATATTTGGAGAAATGTTTCTTTTAATTATATCTTAGAACTTCGCTATATAACAAAGTGATAATAGTAAAATTCTCCTCCGGCTCTCCATACGTGTTTCCTGCCTGCCCTGTTGACTGTAGAGCGCCAAGTGCGCTGCGACATGGCTTGTGATCACGCAATGCTAAAACAACCCGGAAACTCTTACTGCTGACATGACTCTGTCACGTCCTAAATTAATGTTGAGAATTCAACCTTATCACCTTGGTCTTTAAGGTGATTATCGATGAGCGTTGAAGCGGAGAAAGTCGTCCGGGGATGCCGGGACGCCGCCTAATTGCTTCAATTTAGCGAACGGCCGAAACTGGCCAGCTGTCATTGTTCGGGCGGGGTCGTGCCTACGTTAGTGCTGGCGACGCAAATTGTACTCGCTGAAGTGTATAGTGTTAGTGATGGCTTCACTGCAAATATATATTGCTATTCCTGTTATATTTAAACTTAATATTTTTACGTTAAAGTCTTACGTCAAGGTTTACTAGCTACTGACAACAGGCCGTGTTCGATGTAGCAGAAGGTATTTTGAGGCTTATAGTTTGTCTTTGTCCAATGAATAATCTTATGAAAATAGGTCATTTGAAAAAATAGCAATTTATTTACGAAGGTTTCATGTTCTATATGGTGGTAATTTGTGTGTGGGCTTGGATCTCTCCAGCCAGCCTAGCTCCCTAAAGAACTCCAGCAACCCTTGAATGTTGTTGGCGATCTCCGTGAGTGATCCCGGTGAGCTGAGATATTATTAGACACCGCGAGGCAGTGTAGTAAGACGTGGGTCGCTGTCTCTACGTCTCCATGCACGCTCTTCATAACTTATAATTTTTTTTATTGAATAAGCCGTGACCTGTGAGCGCCGACACGACCGTCCAGAGGAACGTACTTAAGATCCGCGTATTTACTTTTGGAAGGCTTCTCTCGCTTGTTTGCACACTTTCGTGTTGTTCCATAGGTCGCAGTGAGTGGCGTGACTTCTCCTCATTACCTTTTATATTTGAGTGCTCGATAGGCTCTGGTAGCCGAGCTTTAATCCATTGAAGGGTTATGTTATTCTCGGCTCCTAATTCATTAAGTTGTAGATAGTAGATGAAATATAAACAAATAAATAAAATTCTTGACATTAAAATACAAAACAAAAAATAGTTGTTCCATTGGAATTTGAAGGAAACTGCCGGTAAAGTTTCAAATAACGAGCGCGCTAGTTTTGAAGTTGTTCGACAAAAGATCGCGACGACATTGCTCCGGAGAATGTTTCGAAACACTAACAAATGACCATTTGTTTTGAACTTTGTACAAAGATATTATTTGTTATGTTATTATTTAGTTACTTATTCATTTTCTTTTTTATTCATTTAATATAATAATAGTCTGTTCAAAATACTCACTATAAACACCTTTCCCTTTTTTAAGGCTTAAAATGAACAATAATCTTCGCCTTATCTCATAATTATTTTAAAATAAAATAAATTGAAATGAAAATAATTTATCTATATCCAGACAATAAACTTAATTGTAAAACTATGATGTAAAACATTTCCGTGGACATAACTTTATAAAACTAATAAATAGGCCCGAAATATTAAAGATTTTTCTCTTATGTGATTTACTCAATATAACTACTTGTTATTGTGCTCATTGCTTTTCCAGTGCTAGTTTGCGTGCTTTCTATTCCAACAATGTTACAAAACCTTTCCCAGCGCGCGGTCCATGCTGTCAAATGTAGTTATTATTCATTCTTTCATTGTTCTCAGTAGCTTTACTGTTATCGCAAACTGTTTATCAAGGTCTCAACATGAAAAGCTCTATTGTCAAACGTCGTTTGATAATGGAGTTGTTTATAACAGAGACGTATCTTAGCATAAATTAATGTATTTGCATTTTAAACAGTCTCGTTGTTTGAGTCCGTCTCCTACGTGTTTGTCGCGAAAGCTTACAATTCAATTAACTTTGTGCCGATGTCGCCGTTTAACAGTTTACTATTTTCAAGCCTTTATTGCAGATAAATTATGTAATAAACATTTACATTATTTATATATCTTTGCAAGTCGTTGCAATTTTAAATTTCTCTGGCAAGTTATCAGCGTGTCTTGTGACACACAGCCCTATTCCAGTTTCTTCCATTCGTCACGATTTTTAGCCTTTCTTGATCAAGTTGTCCCTTCAATATTCTTGACATCATCTGTCCATTTTTTGACTTGACTATCTCCTTTTCTCTTTCCGTCGCGTGCATTTTATAGTGCTCTCCCTGTCATGTGTCCAGTTCATCGCCATTTAACTGTCTCGTTCTCTTTAGTATGTTTTACGTTGGAAAGTAATTAAAGTTTAATTTAAATTATTAATTACAACATCCGAGTGGATATGACAAATTGCAATTCAGAGCGACAATCTAGCACTTTTTAAAACAAAGGAAAAACTACATCAATTAATTCGAAATAAAGTTTTTTTTTTTATTAAATTATATTCCCGCGCTTGTCAAGATGTAGAAGCTCACAACAGAACTTAACAATTGACCAAATCTGAAGCTTAACTACTTACCAACAACTAAGCATGTGTGTACGAAACTACAACAAGGTCGTGACTAAGTGACCTCATTAAGGAAGTTAGCGCTCCACTATCGTCGACAAAACATATTATTCACATAAGATTCTTTTATCACAGAAGTAGCCTACAATAATAAACATCCATTAGACATATTGCACAAATGGACAACATTTCTCTTGTCAATGCGTGTGTCGTTTGTAATACAAAGGCATTATTTCTTGTAATTATATTTACTATTTATATATCTGTATAGATTTCGAAATAAAAATTGGCGCACAAGCTTTTACCAGTTATCGCCAGATTGTAATGGCTTCCTGCTAGTTTAATTACGATGAAGTGTAGTGGGGATCTATCCTGTTTTACTTTTACAAAACGTGGTCATCATTGAATCACCCTTTATGGTCAGCTATTGTCATTTCAATGATTCAATCTGTAGCTTACACTTACGTCAACACGTTGTCTATAGTCTACACTAATATTGTAAAGAGAAATAATGAGATGGTTTGTTTGTTCCGGATAAACTCAAAAACTACTGAACAGATTTTATTAATTCTTTCATCAATAGAAATCTCATCTTTCAGTGAGTTTCTTAGGCTATACATTTTTTTATTTATATATCTTTCCGAGCAAAGCCGGGGTGGGTTGCTAGTAATAAACGTAAGGTATGGTACATGAAGATCTTAACTGAAGAGATCAGATAATCTGAAAGCTGTTGTGCTTGGATATCATTCTCCAGCTTTAGAATTTCTAGACCTGCTAAGCTCTTATTATTTTGTAGCATAAATTGTGTTTAGTTCCAAGTGTGTTGTTGGTTCAATGTGCCGCCAGTAAACTTGTATTTCGACTTCAGACATGACGTCAGTGATTGGAGCTATAAATATTCATGGGGAGCGGCCATTTGCATTTTCAATTTGCAGTTCAGGTGGCGCTCGCTTTAGTTCGCCTTAACTATTATCTAAATTGTGATTTTTCAAATGTAAGACAAAGAAAAGAGAAAATCGTATCAAAAACATCACGTAATTTGATGAAAAACGGTGCTGGAAAATATTTGTAGAAGAAAAGAGTAATTATTTTAGATTTTTCATGGAAAAACAAAAAAGAACTGTGTCTTTAAGATTGAGCAAAATAGGTGCCCATTATTTATTTTGTTAAAGTCTAGTAATTAATAATTTAGCACATTTTATTGAACTGTCAAGGCTAAATCTAAGTTTCTTTTCACTCTAACTTTTGGAGTCTAATTAAAACTTAGTATCGAAGTTGTAAAAGACATGAATCATTAAAGTTTATTGTGAGGGGACTGATTCCATGAAGGGAGTTTTTGTTTCGTTCAAGTTGATCTTAATTAAATTAGTTTCTGAGAAGCCTCGAAAGTGTTTTGTCAGTAAAATTATTTTTTTATTATTTTATAGTTTCAGTAGTACAGCGCACCGTGTAGTGCAGAAGGTCACAAAGCGGTCTTGTTTGAAAAATAATAGTTTGTGCTTATTCGAACAATAACCGATACAGAGTTATGAAAAACATGTTTGACTTAAATCAGTTCGTACATAATATTTCAGTTCTAAAACTCACTTCTTAAGGTGTAGCAAGGAGTGCATTTCTATATTAATCAACACTTCGGTTTGCAGACATTTTCAGTATTGAAAAGTGCTGTAGAACTTCAGAATAAGGTCAATATGGAGCAGCGTTGCCAGTTAACTTTAACTGTACAAGCTTTGTGTTAAGTAAAGATCTTGAAAGTTACCGCACAGACTGAGTACCACTAACTTAACCGCAAACTTCGCAGATGATGTTAATTTTTTGTCATCGCGAAAACAATTTCTTTTTAAGATTTAAACGCACTGCTACATCGTTGTATTATTTTGTTTCAATGATAGGAGCACCCCTTTAACACATCTAAGAAGTACTTCTAATAATATCAAATTGGATATTTTATGAAGTGTTAAAAAGCTCTTAGTAAATAAATCAACATTATCAGTTGTGGTAGAACATAGCGTGATATCTCTGCGAGGCCATAACTCGCGGCGTGCAATAAGGAAGCCGGTGAACTATGGGTTTGTCGCGTCGCTTGAGTTACGACCGTAGTACAATTCGCTCGAGTGCAGCCGCTTCCGATGTAGTCCAAAAAGTATCGGAATTGTTCTAGTCTAGTATACCAATAAATTACCTGTGTAAACGTTTATTGCTTCTTTAAAAGCCTTTCTTGAATACATGCAAACAGGAAGGGGAATCCGTTTCGAGGCAATTCAATTGAACACTATTAACTTGTGACTATTTTCCGCGGATTAACAATACAATAGATATAAATTAACTATGATTAATTAACAAAACACACAGTTAACGGTGGGTAAATACAGCGTCGTGTGGCAGGCAAGTCACTAGAGTGGCGAGTGCATCGCAAACTGAAACACTTTTGTAGGACGAAGGCTTCGCGCAGAGCCTCGCTTCAGCTTTCAGCATTGTGTCATGTCGTCCTATATACGTTTTCATTTATCTGAAATAAGTAATTCGCTTTACATAGCTCTGAAATGCACTGAACCGCACTGCATTCTTAAGGGACTACAGTAGTGCAGACACTTAGCTCAATATATGGCAATTTTCAAACAATAATTTTCGGATATTATACACATGGATCAGTGTTGAGCGCTCATCGAGACATGATCTAGTTGGCATTGCACTTGTCGCCGAGAATGAGAACTGAATTAATGTAAAGTACCTTGTGACAATGTTGTCGCCTGAGCGGGCAATAAAATCCGTAAAATGTGAAAAAATAAAATTGACATATAATAAGGATACTGCAGTCTTTCGTATGACCAGTGAGGTGTCGTCCTACCCACTCCTACCCTCTCCACCTCTCCTTTTTTATCTACTGCCGTCTCCACGTCCTCACGCCTCATAAAAAGCTTGTAAGTGCATGTAACTCGTCTTATTGTTGTCGGTAGAAGTTGTTCATTTTCATCCTCATACTGTAGCTCATACTGTAGTTTGTTCATTTTCAAACTTCAAGCAAAAACAATGAGATTGAAAGATCTCCGTAACTGAGTACATTAATGTGAGCTCCGTTAGACGACGCGCCGTGAATAATGAACTGGAACTGCGCAGCGGAAGACAAACTTAATGACGATAAATTGGATTGAGCGGAGACGACGAGCCTTGCTAGGCGTAACGTCCCTGTCGCGCCAAAATTAAACCATGATACGAGTATTATGCAGCCTATTTTCGCAGGTAATAGCCGCCGGCATCACACACGCTAAGTAAGACAACATTTTAACAAGTGCCTTATTAAAACTCAACACCAAGGTAACGTTCTACATAATTAGTTGCTTTAATGTATAAAAATATTGCTATATATACATATATAAGTAATTGTACTATTCATTTATCTGTTCCTGTCATAAACTACATGTCCATATGATGATGAATCGGCTGATGGAGAGGCCATTTTACTTTACCTTTATTACACAAATGGATAATAAAAGTTGTTAAGCAAAGAGAGCTGTTGAAAATAAAATAATCGGGCCCCGGGCGCTCGGACCTCATTACATGTCGCCGGGGCTTCGGGTATTTGCAAATTGTAAGTGTTCTAACACGTATGTTACTTAACACAGATTAATTGAAGGGATTTGGCTAAGTAGTACCTTCAGCGACCTTCCTGCGCAGTGTTCAAAGTGTGAACTCTAGGAATCATAAATCATTAATTCGGCTTCATTATTTAAGCATCTTCATTATTTACATATCGCAGAATTATTTAGGACTAAATGGTAAAGTCTCTGTGATCATTTATCAGCAAATCAACTTAGATCCGATGTGCTTAATGAAGTTTGTGCTATCAAATAATTTTATTATTCTTCTAATTTCCGTTCCGACGTTTAAGACTAAATTTCGTTTGATTTTCTTCCTATGGTTATATTGTCTTTTTACGCGGGTTTATTAGATTCTGCGCAAACAATTAAAAAAGATTATGAACAACAGATATTTCTTTTAAAGTGCAGAAGTCCTAAGACTTCAACGACGAATGAAAGTAAGTGAGCCGCATGAAAGATATTTAAAAGGTATCCGACGAAATGAGATCGTAAATTACGTTCGCGTCATATAACTTTATGATTCATTTCTGCCTCGAATTACGAGCCTCGCGGGACACGTAGTTGATGGCGATTGGAACGGCCGAAGAGTTACCTGGGCTACATCACAGTACTGAGTTAATCACTTAGCAGTCCCTCCTGCCCTTTATATATCAATCCAGAATACTTTTTTATTTTTCTTCTTGACGAAACTGGACTAGAGAAATAAACTTATTTAGGATAACTTTCCCTTTCCTTATAAATGAATTGTTTACACGAAACATATTATCGTTATTATCTCTTGATCGTGTCACCAGGGATGTGGGGTCTGTATTTATTGATTAAACAAGTAATGTAACACTTTTTTGGTCATATCTTGTAGATTATTTAGCTATTTATACATGTACATGTGTATATGCGAGTGAAGTGTATAGAATATCAAAATCCAATGCACACAAAGCAACATGAGCAGTTTGAACTTTATCCCGGACTCGGAGCGGCGAGTTCATTACAACGCGATCATCTGCTGCGGCGAGACGTGATCACAAACTTAACTATTTACATTATAAGAACGCTTTTGCGCTAACTAATATATCATGCTGTTAGGAACTACAATAAATAATTTAACAAATAATTTAATCTGTATTAGTAAATTATGTTGTTCCATTTTTTTCATAAAGTAAACGACGAAACCTAACACTAAAAGTAAAATTCTACTAAGCTTTGTAGTCTCACCTCGCTAAGATAATACCTCTATTCTGTTAAATGCGGCTCGTACTCCGCCGTCTTTCCTTAACCCAAGTAAATACTCCTCGGCCCTAGTAACTAACTTAGTGATTATCATTTAATTTTAAATTAATAAGGTTTAATTATTAATTATTTTTTATT
>JWHW01026172.1:64340-77060 GCA_000931545.1 Papilio glaucus
AACGGCTTCTTAAACTTCCAACTCTACCGTGTTTAATAAAATTACTGCTAAACGACTTTTCATAGAGGACGATCGTTGTTCTCTTAGGGTAATCCTTACTAATATTATAAATACGAATGTGAGTTTGTTTGTTTATTACGTTTTAATTCATTAGCAATAAACCGATCATCGTGAAATTTTGCACGCCTTTTATCCCGAAAATAAAACTATTCACGAGGTACATAATCCTTAATTAATAATATCGGTTGCCATGGTAATATTTCATGCTTTGACAATGACAACTTTTTGACATATGTTATAATAAATTATAATAAATCAGCCTTTTTAGTATGTTTCCCCACTATAGGGCTACAGGACTTCTCTCCGAGAGAGGGAATGGGGCCGTAATCCACCACGCTCTCCTAGTGCGGGTTGATGGATGTCACATGTCTTCGAATTTGGTGGCTGGTTTCGAACCGGCGCCCTACAGTACGTAAGTCGGGACCTGAGCCACTGCGCCACCACTGCTCGCACGTTATAATACTTTTACTATTTAAAGTTATTATACCCGCGTATCACATCATCTAACAAAAAATTCTAGCGAAGAAAATAAGAAAGGAATGCGTGCGAAGTCGAGTGCAACAGCTAGCTAGCGAATAAATAAAGGATGATAATCGTCACGAAAATAAGTAAATTACTGGCTGTTAAATGTAAAAGTAAAAAAAGATTAATGTTCAATCTAAAAAAGAAAAAGATTTAGCAATACACAATACTCTGTGTCTCCTGCAATGTGTTAAAGAGAATAAACATGCAATTACTTCCGTAAAGAGGCAGTTTTAGTATGGATCCTTAAACACACGTGGCGACAGCTAGACGCGAAATGAACCACTAAAACGTGTCGTCGGGCAACTGTATAATTTTATGATTTTCCATCCCTCAGTCAACAATTACAAGCCAGGCGAGAGTATAATTTTCTTCATCATTATTCTGAGCTAAGAAATAAATTGCTTGGCTTAATTGTTGGCACAGGTCATATTATATATGTATCTTAATTCCACAAGAAACAGACATCAATTCGCGAAAATCCTGAATAACCGAACAAACACGTATCAGATCTCAATAAGGTTTAAATGGTTCATTCGGAAACAAAAATTATCGATAACAAGAAGAATTTTAAAAATCGATTCGTAAATATCGAAGTTCTGAGGTAACAAATATAAAAGATTTTTTATGTTTGTTACCTTTATCGACTACAACAATATACAACATTACACCAAATGTTTTACTGACTTTCTTAAAATACTTTAGACAATAAAATAACTTGTGTTGTTATTTGGTTTTTATTTTTATGAATTCTGTCTATTTTAAACTTAAAATATATTGAGTTTTTAAGTAAATACGAAGTTTAAGGTCAATTATATAACAGAAACATGAATAAAGGTCCCTAAACCCAAATTATATAATTTCTTCTGTACATCTTTCACATATTAACACCCAAACAAAAACCTTATTACCAGCAACTTGGCTCATAAAGGCAACCAGCATTAAAATGCACCGTGCTGACATCTATTATCATAAACAACAATTACTGCGGAACGATAAATTACAGTAACAAGGTAGTATAAGGTTTTTATAAAACTGTAAACTGTAAAAAAACATCAATTAATTTTAAATTTACTAAAACAAAGAAAATAAACAGACAAAGAAATACAAAAAGCGTAAAGAAAAAAGATAAAATAGAAGTCACTTGAGCAATCGTGTAAAACCTCTGTTGAGCACACATTGATATGAAAATGAATTTATTTGTGGAGTATGTACTTCTTACAAACAAAAATTGTAAAATGTTTGTCAAAATTATATTCACAACGCGAAGAGGAGGCTCTTGACCTATTGCCTTCTGCTATTGTCTTCAGGAATGCCAATGAATATTAAAATGAAATATTCATGGCTTTATGATCTTTTCACATTCTTTTGCGCTTCTTGTATCCGTGAATAATAAATAATGAGTAAGGTGTCCTGGTTCCAATAATAAGTATTTTTTTATGTTTCTTCATTCTTCATAGCTTCTACTACTTTAAATTGTTCTGCAATTCAATGTTCGATCTGTTCTGACGTCTATTTTCTTCTATGTCTAAACATGAACAAGAATTACATTGTCCTAAAACGGGCTACAGACTCGTCGTATGTTTGTTGAACCAATATAAGTGATGATTAAACATGGAATGTGTATGTGGAATCTATTGCTTGATAAGTCCTGCTTAACTTATATAATATTATCGTAGACCTTTTTTTAAATACCGAGCAGAATAATTCCATTTGTTTTAATTCAGTTTTTATCGAGCGTTCGCTAGCGATTTCATTTGCACCTCATTAGAACGGAGCCGACACAATTTCGCAATTAAGCAGCAGCTTTAAAAACGATTTCTCGGTACTTTTAGCTTTATACCGATTTGCTCTTTTAGTTATTTTATGTTAATATCAAGTGCGTCACGAGAGAAGTCTTTGGTGGTATAGATTGAATGTTATTCCTTAAGTTGCCAACAGTACTGTTGCGCTGAAACCGATCGTGTGGCTTCCCATTGGTTTGTGGTGAGCACACAGTACGGCATAGCGGCATATACGACATAGCGGTATTGTATTTATTGGTCTTCTCGAAGTCTCGAATACCTGCAACAGGATCTAATCGTGAAGCCTATATCAAGAATTCTAGGTACCATTTATCTCTATGCATAAAAGATTGTTGATCTCTTTTGTAGATCGTCTCTGTGTTCTCTGGTAGTTCTTCGTGTTCTCTTTCCCGTCTATCACCTAAACGCTAGTAATCCAGTATGTTTGGATCATAGGTTTTTATTATTTACCTCTACCAAGTTCCATCAAATTCGCAAGTAAAGCTCGATTTTACCGCGAATGTGAAATGAGATGTTCGCTTAGCTTACTTTGAGATATAGTTTTTACACGATTTTATAGCACAAATCGTCATTTGTTTTTCAACATGGAGATTTTGTATTCGTGAGGCGGGAAACAAGTGAGCTGGATTTTACGGTGGTTTCACTTTTGGTCCCGGGTGCTCCATCTGGAGGTATGTATGTAAAATAATAGGAAGGAAGAGGAATAGGGAGGAAAAGGACAGAAAGTGAAAAAATCTAATATTAGGCTTCCGGCACCTCACTCATCAGACGAATTGAAGAATACTTCCAATTCACGTCTGTTTTCTTTGAGGTCGTGGTATTTCACCGGTCAGATATTATTTTTGCGGGCTCTACCACTGTTGCCCTGAACAGTGGACATGCTTAAGGCGCATTTTCCAAACGTAAAAAAAAACGCTTCTTAGAATAGGAAATGGAGAAACCTTATTTTTGTGCCTAGATAAACTATAGTCGCTTCCTATTCAGTTAAAAACATCAATAATTGATAAAATTCACACGAATTTGTCGTGAAAAGGAAGTCATTTGACCCGCGTTCGCTAAATCAGATTGAAGTAAAACCAATTATCCAAAAAGTGTAAAGGGCCCGCTCACGTACGGCCTCAATGTGCGGGAATATTATTGTTATAATTCAAATGGAAATTACATTCCCGCTGCTCTCGCTCTCTCTCGCAACCCCCATTCGCTTTTCAGATAACATTTTATCAATTTGTTTCCTGCGGAGTTTTCCTAAATTGGATTTATTTTGTAATACATTTTCGAATATTACTTTTCAGTCTTAGGCGATAATTACTCATATTTTTCTCACAGCTGGTCATATTTAAAATATTTATTTTTCGATCAAGCAGATGATTTATGCTAAATTTCGCAATATTGATTACTAGCTGTGCCCGGGTTTCACCCGCCGTGCAATATAATTTAACTGACAAGAGTCCAGCCTAAGCTGAACCATATTTTATATGATTGTTCTATATGATCTAAAGTCAACTTACATTGGATTACTAATATTTCTAGGTACAAACTTTTATCCCCTACTTAGTACGCGAGCACTAAAATACTTTTTAGTGCTCGCCTACGTTATAACAGAAATCCCTGTGCAAAACCTCTCGACCCTGAAGTTTTGGGCTGTACGTTGATATATCAGTCAGACAGTTTATTCTTTTATGTATATAGATGATGCCACGAGGGGTCACAATGCTATATTTCCGATACATTTATTGACCAGACATCTGGAGTTATGAGTACACCCATCATCTCTTCTTCTTCTTCTCTCTCTTCTCAAACTTCCTAATCACTTTGAAGTACTAATTCTGTTTCCCTGTAATGTAATTCGAAAGCGCGAGAGTTCCGTGGCAAACGTTATACATCAGCTTGATGGGCCGTAAATACGTTGCCGAAACTACTTTACGACAGATTTACGCATTGTTGTGTTCCCGGCGTTTGTTTTATTCATACGCTTGTTTATACAATGGCTCTTATTTAGCGGGAGTCCATTGCAAACGGTAGTGACGGACTAAATTTATAGATGTGTTACTTTTATTTGCGATAAGAAACGAGGAGGTTCTATTTAGATCCAGATAGGAAAACAACAAGAATTTCGTATGCACGAGGTGCGTAGCATTAAAACTATAATTTATTTATGTTTCTTTACAATTTGATTGATTACGAAGACTATGAAATGATTTTTGTTGCTTGAATAAAGCTAAACAATAGGCCGCCATTGTAATACACCTGGTAAAGCTATCGTACATATTTGGGGGGTAGTGTCCCCAACAAGACAAGCCAGAGGAACGGGTTGCTGCCTACTTTTTCTCGTAGCGTTTGGTCGTATTTTTAAACCGTCAAAGCTCCGGTCTCGATGATGCCCGAAAGCTGAAATTCATGAATGGATTTCCTCGATCGTTTAATCAAGTTTCAATCATCGAGCCCTTATGGTTGCAGATTTCTTGACATTTGAAATACGCCGATTTCATCACATATGTAATTACTCACTCGCTCGCTGATGATCATCAGAATTCAGTGGCATACCCCTTTCCAAAAGACCTAAAAGACTAAAATTTGATACGTAAGCTCGGAATAGCGTATAAACAGTAGAAAAATTAATAACTTGGAAAGTTCCCCTTACGCCCCTCGTATAAGGGGCGCGTATTTGTACAGACTGCGTATTACAGCTTAGGACCAGATGACGCTAGAATGCTGATATTCATTAACGATAAGATGTTATTGGCAGACTTATCAGATGTACCAAGTATCAGTTATCTATTAATTATCTTATGTCGGTTTTTATGCCGGTAATTGCCTGTCAAAAAGTAATGAAATCCTATCAAAAACATTTTATATAAAATTGGTTTCCAAATTGTCCGCTAGAGGTCTTAAACTTATGAAGTTTTAACAGTAAAAGCATTCCTTGTGAGGCAACGATTTTACATGAAATGTTGACACTCGAGCAACTTGTAATTACCGAAAGAACAAATTAAATTAAATATTCGGTGTGCTATCGATGTATTCGATGAGGTCAGGTTATTTGAGCTGTATGTTTTTAATAAGCCTTAATGTCTAACTTGATTTTAACTTTTCTGGCGACTTTTTGTACCTGTACCCACGAACCGATATCAACACAAAAGATCCGCTCGACTATAAATCACATGACGCAATAAAGTTACCAATAAAATAAATCTCGGTGACAAACTACGACACATCGCATGAAATATGACGTGAGTGCTCTCTTAAGGATCCGTTACGGCGAAATTATAGCCTCTAGAGCTTTGCACGCAAACCTCAGCTCGTTGTTCTCATATTTGATACAAAAATACGTCATTCAAACAAATTTATGTTATTAGAAGTAGATAATACATGCATTCCTAACGAACCTAACCTAACCTAACCTGCTTGTAATAACGGTGTAAGCAAAATAATCAAGTGAGTCGTGTAAAATTATGTGATTGCTGACCTATATAAACATCAGCAAATATTTTTTTATGGTAAAAGGTGGCAAACGAGCAAGCATCATATTAAGGATCACCTGATGTTAATTAAGCTCCACCCATAGACATCCTTAACAAGTGAATGTGTTGCGGATGCGTTGCCTACCTTTAAAGGACAGAGATAGACAGGAAAAAGGATATTTCCTTTTACTCCTCCTCAATACCCTCCCCGTCCAATCCTCTTCCCGTTCCCATCCTATCCTTATGAGAAAAGGGTGGTAAGGGGAAGAGGACTGTCATTAGGCCTCCGCCACCTCACTCATCAGACGAAAAATGATACTGAAGTTATAATCTGCGCACAATGCGTAGCGTTAAGTGTGTTTGTTATAAGTTTTTTCTTATCGAAATGTTATGTGATTGACCACGATCCGCCCACCACCCTTTTCCTTTAATTTTAGACAGATTTCATCTATTATAATACATATATATATATATATATATATATTAATAAATTAAAATTAAAAAGAATAAAATCTCAATTTTTTAGCAAGGCAACTCGCAGCGCAGAGCGCTCTCAAACAGCGCTGTTCAAAGCCAATGAGCTTGTTTCCCGGCTTGTTTCAACACGGGAATTTCCATTGCAAATGTATTTATTTCAGCGCTTCGTCTGCAAATATCTGCGGGGAATTATGCAGCGAATGAAATGTTTGATTTAAAAATAGAGCTCCAGGGTAAGTGTGCAGCGAATGAAAAGGCGAAATGAAATACGCCCTGTGTTGGCACACTTCAACTTCGAAATTTCACCACTCGGTGTTTGTGGAAGTTAAAAATTATGTTATCTGAGTGTAAAGTCGAATTTTAAATGCACATTTTTTATCAACATTCTAAAATAATTAGTAATTTCTGAAAATGATATTATGTAGTTTCCGTGCACAGATTTTTGACTACTTGAAGAGTATTTCTTGCGGCAACACCGGTCCCGGGGAGCGTGGCCGGGCGTTAACATCTTCATATTGAGCTACCTCATTGCATAAGTCTGTAACATTTTTATTTCTTTAACTATTTTAATATAATTAAGCTAAAGAGTTTGATTGAACTCGCTAATCTCAGGAACCACCAATCGGATTGAAAAATCTCTTTGGATTTGATTTGCCCGATTACTAAGGAAATTTATATAACCTTCCTTAATCATTTTAAGGAATGAATAATTTTAAAGGTTCATTGTACACACTCCGACCATTAAGAATCGAGCCAAAAGAAAAATAACGCTAATAGGTTGTGTTCATACGGACAGATACTGTGTGTACAGATACTGGACTTTAATAGAAATTTTTCGGTCAGAAATTTTGACCCGTGTGGCATTATATTATGGTAATTGGCTATCGTACAACAATTATATTTTTACTTTATATTATAGTAGTGTGTTGCCGACGATTAGGATGATTAGATTCAAGAAAGTCGACGGATACGATGCAGATCGTATCCGTTCGGAAGTTGTTCCAATTATTACTTTTATCATCGTACTTTGATCGTACGGTGCTAACCACGTCGCGGGTCAGGTTCTGCTTAGCAAAAAAATTATTACCCTTGTGCAGTTTTTAATGCATATCGGTAGAGCGTTCCGATGTGTTGGAATTAAAGCCTTAAAAGCTAAAGTTTCTTTATAGCGTCTTTTACAATTTTATAAGTAGTGGCAGTTCAATATAGGCGTTTATCGTACAAGTTGACGGTGGAGATAGAAAACTATATCCTAAGGTTTTTAACACGAATATAGGCTATTTATAATACGTTTCAAATAAGAACGGTTAATGATCACTAGGAAAGTACAGATACAGACATAGAAGTACATTTTAAGTGAACAATACACAACAAAAATCCTACATAATTTACTGGAAAATTCTATGTCAGGCGTCTCGAAAATGAATAACGGCAAAGAGTTAATAGAGGACGATAATAATTCTAGTTTTGTTATAAACAACAACGGGTAATATAATAAATATTTTTATAGGGAAAAGAAGCAGTAAGGATGATGACGGTGACGAACATTATGTTTGCTCAAACTGAGGATAAGCGGAATCGCCGAATTCAGAGATTCAGATTAAAAATAAATATTGTTTTAAAAATATCTGTTTACTGACAAAACCAAAACCTATATAGTATGGGCTACATTCATACTGAGCCGACCCCACATGAGAGGGGAAAAGGGCAGGGAGATGATGATGATGATCTGTTTTACTGACCCTATCTACATTTTTTTCAATTTTACGGCTATGACGTCACTATGTCTTCAAGGGGTGCCAATGAAGGTAATTTGTACGTGGAACCTGTTATTTAAAGCAATGCCATCTACCGGTGTGTTGTTTCAGCGGAGAGACATGCCTGACAGATATCAATTTTCTATAGTTATCACAACATTCAGCTATTACAATTCATACAAGCACTTTTATATTTTTAGCAAGAAATTGAAATCGAAATTAATCGTTTTGTTTTATTTTAATTGTTGATAAACATTTCATCTAGCAACATTAAATACTGGAAATCTTAGGTCATAAGCATTTATGTCAAATTGACAATTGAAAGCAGGGTTACCAATTTAAGAGTTTTCCCCAAATTTATGGGGTAAACAAGTGCGATGGGATTTTTTTATTTTTGGTATGATGTTATTACGTGATTAAAAAAATTAAAATAAAGGGCCTAGAGTAACGCTATCTAACCAATCATATTAACTTGTCGACATACAGTTTAACATATATATAATACAGTTATTTAGAAAACTATGTCAATATTGGTAAAAAATAAAATGGACTAGTACGCAGATTTTAATGAGACTACATAATTTCGTAGATTTAAACCATTCGTTTCGAAATTTGGGAAAAGATCTTGGCGCTAATCATATTTTTTTATAATATTTTTTATTAGGGGTTTTGACTGAGTTTTAGGGGTAAAAATTATCGAGAGTTGGTAACCCTGATTGAAAGAAATAAATAAACAAACAATATAATTCGGTATCATTAAATACCACATTTTTTCAGAATGGAAAGCAACGGATGAGGCCGATAATGTCTAATAATAAAAAATACAGATGTGTTAACTGTGGCGAGCCATGCTCCGCTTTATACAAAACATATGGACCGACAGTACTGAAACTTACTAAATGTGTAAGTGAATCTCTTACATAGAATGGTAGACTCAGTAATAGTCCCTCTTAAAATAAGAGGAAACCACTGAACGAGGTATGGATCAGAGTATTTAGCAGTTTAAGGGACGGATGGAATAAACGGGAATGGATAAGGTACAGAACAAGTAGTATGTTAGGGGAAGGCTGAAAGTAGTACGTGATAGAAAAATTAATGAGAAAAAGCTTAGTATGGTATGGACATGTTATGAGAAGGTAAGAATGGTATGTAAAACTCTTGATTTTAGATATGAATATGGAGGGATGTCAGTAAAGGTAGGCGAGTGAATATATGGATGGATTATGTGAAAGTTGACATGATTAAGAAGGGAGAGACGGCTGAAACGATGTATGTTGATTAATGTGCGATGAAAACCTGTTGCTATGACCCCACATAAAGTAGTAACAGGACAGGGAAGATAATGAGGCGTATAGTTATGACGTTCATGATGTTAAAAAAACATCATCAAATTTCAGATTAACTGCAAAGGTATAGTTGATAAGTACATAGAATATGATCCTGTGATAGTCATGATAGACCTGGTGCTGATGTCCAAAGAAGCTCAGAGGCACATCCTCTATAACACTGAATTTAAGGTAATTTTCAACATGTATATTTTATCTATACCAGCTGTAATACCACAATATTCATAACACTTTATATTAGGCATTGTCAGTCTTTGTGTAAGAATAAGGAGAAGTAAATATGGTACAGGGGAGGAGAGGATAGGAAGAGGTGCCTACAGTATGTCTCTTATAATCAGACTGAATGCACAAGTATAAGTAGCTCTTCTCCACGACAGAAGGTGAAAATAAATACATTCACTACAGTAGCTTTCAAAAATCTCTTTTGACATCTCATAAATAGTATTGTACATATATGCATGGTGCTAAATATGTCCCAATAACATTTAAATAATAGTTGTGTATTTTGCCGTAACTCCCAGAATTGCACATATTTTGCATGAATAAGGTATATAGACACACTTATTAATATTTCCAGGCTTTCTGGAAGCTGTTCATAATTCTGATGATGTTGGAGACATATGCAGTATGGCGCAGCGACTGCCTGTTCACAATAGCAGTTAACACAATGTGCGGTGTTGAAAGTAATTATACAATAAATTCAACCAGTATGTAAGTGGATATTTTCCTCCAGGCATAAATTTACCAGTAAATTTTGCTCTAATCAATACTTCTAGTTACTTTCTAGAACAAGTAAAAGTTAATTTAATAAACCTGACTGACTATATTCTGTGATACTCCAGGGGAAAAATATGAATCTAATTAGTTAGTCGTCATTACACATCAAAATGGGTCCAGCCAGTTAGGCTACAGGACAAAATGGATCAAATAAATACATACATAATATTACTCTCCTACTTAGTCAGGTAAAGACATATTTCTTAGTCTAAATGATGCAACTTGTCACCAAGAAATATACAGTATATTTAAATTATATGAAATCATAATTTGTCAAAAGCTATAAGCTTCTGACAAATTATGATTTCATCATGCCATTTTTTTACTATTTGTTAACTTATACTTGATTTCAACAATTACAGGCACATACCAATAAGCATACCATTGCCGGAGACATGGCTGGACAACTGCAAGGGATGGGTCCAAGACAGTCGGGGAGATGACACTGACCTATTTATTTGGGAAAAAGATTTTTATGTGCAGTTTATATCAACATTTTCTGGTAACTAGTAATACTCTATTTAAATTTTGCCTTAAAAGGATGATGTTATTACTATATACCAGATGCTAACACACAATAGTTAAAACATTTCTAGAGGCATTAAACACACCTCTTTCATCACTTGTTTTTGTAATAATATTGAAAAAAGTGCTTAAATTTTTAATTTATAGCAATAAGACCATTGTATTATTGTAAACTTTGTGTTAGTGCTCAATAAAGCTATTATACACATATATAGTAATAAATTTTAATTAAAAAAGTTAACTGCTGTTTGATGCGTACCATATTTGAAAACATCTAATTATTTTTTTACATATAATCTGTAAAATGGGATAGTTTATGAAAGTAAATAAATATTGTATAATCAAAAATTAAATATTCAGATTTTATAAAGAAAAAACATTTTACTTTTATTAAAATTTAACAAAAATTAAAAATTGATGCATCATGGCATGGCCACGCATTGCAACAACTGACACGAAGACGCGTCGCCGCGCCAGCTGTCGGTCTGACCATCATTGGATGCTTCACATCAAAAGTAGTGATGCAATCCCCGTCTATCTTGTTATATGAAATACATTATTTTAATTAAATGTTTTTTTTTAGGAATAGTGATTTTCATCAGCACAGTGCACATACTGATGAAAATAATACAGTTATTTGCTGCAAAACATGAAGGTATGTTCTAAACAATAAGAAATTTATTACTATGTAATACTATCATTCTATGTATAATTGAAGTGTATTAGCCATGCGAAAGAGGGCGTTGTAATCAATAATAAATATTGTCTTTGTTGCACGCTCCGCTCGTCCGGGGCGCCACTCTCGTCTTCGGCATTAAACAAGTGAACACATCTCCGCGTTTTATTTACGAAGATATTAATATTTCCTGTGATAAAAATTACATTAACTGGATTTTTTGATGAGAATTAGTTCTTTTGGTGTTATGAAGGAACCAAAATGATCTATTAATTTTTAATTGGATCTTTCATAGCTTCTTTTACTAAATGGATACATATAACTTGTAGTAAGGTAGCATTAGTTTAATAGTAGGTCTTGCGAAACTCTTGCTTATGTCAATCTCTATTAAAATCTTATCACCAACTGAAAGATACCTTCAGACCTTTATAATATATAGTTTGTTCTTTACTAATGCATTCAGTGACGGTCACTGAAATATTCCAAAATGGAAACTCTTGTTACTGATAGATTCCACGATTGTATTTAAGGAACTCTCGCAGTATTTAATTAAAAATAATGATATAAAGTAGAATTTTGTTACATTACATAAGTGATTCCTAAAATTGACTGGACGACCCATCTAAAATTTCCAATCTTAGGAACCTGTTAAAAATTGGGATGGGCTAGAGTATTCTAATAGCAACACTGCTCTTAAGCCGTCAGTCAGTGACCGGTTGTAGGCTGCAGCATTAACGACCACTCTATATTCGCTCGGAATCTCTGGTTTACGTTGTTTTTAAATATTGATAATATGTTAAACTGTTTCCAGTGACGTTTGTGCGTCTCCTGAAGGCGTTCTCTCTGGGCAACATGAGCGCGCTGTTCGCTTTGCCCATGCTGGTGTGGGGCAGCGCCGAGACCGCGCCGGAGACCAGGCTCGCGCACTACGCACTGGTCTTCCTCTACAGCTTTGTTGTGTTCTACAATGTGTTTACTGGTAAGCCTTATTTAATCAAAGCTTTTCATTACAGCCTACCGTAAGCGTTATACAATACGTCCTTGCGTTCATGCCATAATGACATTTAACATATTAATTATATTTATATTTAAATAATATAAAAAAATTAGTGTACTAGTTTCAAAACATGATTCCAAAAAATACTACTGTTACTCTCTCGCAGTATAGTTTATAATAAGATTATTTTTTATGAAACAAGGTGACAAACGAGCGAGTGGGTCATCTGATATTAATAGATCACTACCCATAGGCATCCGCAACAAGCAACAGACAGAAAGGATAGAAGCGAAAAGGATATTTGTTTCTCCCCATCT
>JWHW01026172.1:77568-88489 GCA_000931545.1 Papilio glaucus
TTTATGAAACAAGGTGACAAACGAGCGAGTGGGTCATCTGATATTAAGAGACCACTACCCATAGGCATCCGCAACAAACAACAGACAGGAGATTGACGTGGAAAGGATATTTCCTTTTCCCCATCTATCCTGTCCCCGTCCAATACTCTTCCCATTCCGTCCTTATTAGGAATGGATGGGAATTTTAAATTATTATAGTGATTTTGTTATCTTTACAGTTTTATACGAGAGAGCGACATTCGTTACATTGTCGGTTATCCTGGCGAGCAACGTTGCCAAGTACTGGACGACGTTCCTCGTGACGCCGCTCCTGAGGGGGCTCGTACCCTGATAAATAATAGATTGAACATATCACAGAGTATTTATTTCAAAATATATTCCATTTTACAATACATTACTGGTGATTATATTATTTGAGCTATACACGAATAATGAAGGAAGCTATTCAAAATATACTCAGATCACAAGAACTTGTAAAAGACAAATTTAATTTATTGGACCTCCATATAAATATATCTTGATACTTCAATCAAAATTACACAAATTATTTAGTTTATTTGATTTGAGAGGAGTGCGTGAGATATTTTTTTTTGCAAAATGTTGACAATTGTGTTTATTATGCGATTTGTTACAAACCAGCAAATTAACTAATCGAGCACCAATGTCGTTTTTTATTTTGATTTTTTTTGTAGTAAAGTAACAATTTATTTTTTCATTCAATTCATGACAGCATGCTTTTGTATTTAAATGTTTTACGTCATTAGAACAATAAGCTTTAAGTTGACTTAAACATTATTTCTTAAACAATTAAAACAAAGTTGAAAGAATACCTTATAAGTTAAAGCAATACAATGTCTTTTATAAATGAGTATAAGAATTGACAAACAAGTTCTAAACCATTATATACAGCGTCACTTAAAGCGGAATAAACGGTAAGAAGGTACAAGGTAACTTAATGTAACCAAGTGAAATACAATAAAAATAAAAAATAATACGAATACCTTAACGAAAATATTTAGAGAATAAACATAAATACTATATTAAAATAATCTTAAACTAGAAATTAGAAATTTCACTAAATCTAGAAAAAATATACAATTTAGTTGATTATAAATAAAAACAATTGTTATAATTAATAGTTGTTTTAATAATAATTCCTAACATATATTTCTTGTATTGTTGTAAAATTATATACAGAATAAAATAGTGTTATATCAATTTATCTATACATATACATACATATAAAACAGTCGTTTACTACATTTATGGCTCAGAATGTATGTGTAGAATGTATTTCATGCCTATACCAGTGTACACAGTTTTGCAATAAATGAATTTATTATTAAAGAAAGTTGCCGGATTTTTATGCTTTTGAGAACTTATATCGATCAGATTAGTAACATACTAAAAAAGGGCGGTATAAGGAGCACCCATAACCGACGAGCTTGTATACGTAGATGTATGGATGTAGAAGAGAGAGGTGTGCCAGGATCGCGCCAAGATTACCTGCCTGAGCGCATTTTTATTTATATGTAAATAAATATTAATTAATACTTTATAATTACTTTGGTTATTAAAAAAATATTTATTTATTTTAGATGATTTGTATTTGATCTTTGATTTATTAGTCTCCACCCTGAAGAGTAAAATAACTAACAATTTTTTTTAAATACTGCGATCTCGTACATTTAGCTGGGTCGGCTATTATTAAATAGATAAGAATTATAATAAGAATAAAATAGGGCTTGACAAATATTACATTCGTTGTTTATGCTGAGCGAAAGATACTGGAAATTAATAAGAAATATTCTTACTCACAAATTATTTAACAGGAATAATGCAGTTTTTTAATAATTTTAATAATATCTTTGTTTAATATTAAAATTATAAATATGCAACATGTGATAAGACACTACGCAAATATCAAAAAAGTATTTATAGAATTACTCAACATACACTCAAAAATATAACTAAAGCTAAACTAAAAGTCTACAGGAATAAAATGCTACTACATGCATATACAATATAAAATATTATTTACAATTCATTAAATTCCTCAAAGTTACACAAAATCTTAGTATTTAACCAATCTGCTGGTAAAACCAAACAATACTACTAGTATGTGGTAGTGATGTGATCGAGTGCTATTGATCATTGTTTATGATAATTGAAGTTGCGTGTGGATGTCACTAAACAATTCCCTGAATATGTGATCACCGACATAATTAACTATTACAAAAGTTATGAGTGGGCAAGGCCTTTATTAAGATAAGAGGAAGAGGAGAAAGAAAGGATTGATAATTATTATTAATTATTATTATCAATTAAAAAATCCCTTCTCTCTTCTTTTTCCCTCACCTTGGAGATAAATATATATGAATGTGTCAACCCTTTCTTTTGAACTATTAATCACATGCTCCAGTTGTGAGTCATAGGACTTTGTCCCTTGTCGATTTTAATATTTATTTTACAAACACAAGATAAATAACCCATATTATTAAAGTTGGTGCATACTTTGTGTTTATTTGGTTGTTCAGGCAACGTATGACTGAGGCTTGTGTCGAGATAACTACAGAATTTTAGAACTTATTTAAATATTTAGTTTATATTAAACATAAAGTTTAAAATAACTAAAAATTGCCAAATAACCTTTACATCACATCCATGGAATAACGGAATGAGGTATTTTTCAAACAAAAACATATATTGGTGCCAATTATGATGTTCGTAATCGAATTTTCCTACAATCAATTGTCTGATTTAATAAGTGACAAGTAATATACGTAAAGCTGCCCTGACCACAGATAACAAATCACAATTCTAAAGTTAGAAATTTAGCTTTAACTTAAAATTAATGTCATCATCAAAACATTGCGTACAGCAAATGTCTTACAAACTCATCCTAAATCTACCTAGGAAGTAAATAAAACACAAATATATAAAAATAACAAAATTGAGCAGAAGCAAAGAAATCTTAGCATAACAATGTTGTATCCCCATAAAAATGATTATGTTACATGGCTGAAGTCTTCCCCAATCTGCTCCTGAGACATCTAACAGGTTTGCAGAGCTACAATCATTAGATTGATTGAAATACATTTCATCACTAGCACAAAGCATAAAATTGGTTAGCAATTAAACTATAGTGAGACTAATTAAAAACAAGGTGGGGCGTTACCTCCCACAGGCCTAGTTGATATCTGAACTAGACTATGTAAATATGAGTTTAGACATTTTTTACTTAAAAATGACATCAAATAATAAATTCTTTATATTATAAACATCAAAACATTGGTTTTATCATAGATATCCTCTGAACACATGTATGTGTATTGTAAATGTATAACAATGGGTGCAAAACATGTTTCAACAACGCATCAACAATATGAACATAAGCATTTAATAATAGGTTGATTTAATATTACAATAAATATGACGCATTTTCTTTTTTCAAAAGAATAATGAGAAACCTTCATGAAGTCATGAATATGTGAAGTCGCCTGCCTCCACAGGTTAGAAATGATTTAGAAAAGCTAATTTTATAACAAATAATAAATATACCATTAAAATTGATTTATTTGTTAATTTGTGCTACATTTCAATGTTATGGTAACTTGGAAAAACAGAATACTTGTTCAACAAGCTTCTTATTTGAGCTCATTCATATTTTTTGTAAGTGAAATCAACTAAATTCAATTCATAGAAGAAATTTACGACTAATGTTTATTCAAATCAATATTATGTCACCAATAATTAAAACATGTGAGAGCCTTTATGAACATAGTATGTTTTTTAATCATCTTAGTTTTACACTTAGTTACCAATGTCGTACAACTCAAAGCCAGCCCAACAAAAGTATAGCCTATACTTTAGCTGTAAGGTGATAAACTTATCAAAAGCAAGCTTTGTATAAGCATATCAATTATTGTTGTATAATGTCTCATAATTCACTTAAAATTAGGTCAGTGTTAATAGCCTGGATTATTTGAATACAATTAACAGATGAATGATATAAACAATTAAACAAAGAACTTTAATTACACTCTATTTTCACGTATCTTAATATAGTGTAGTCTATATTGAAACTTAAGGAACCAAACATTTTTTTTTTACATTTAAGAGAGTTATTAAATTACTAATTCTTGTAATATATATTTATATTGATTACCTCTGAAAAAGCTCTAATGATTTAGTTCAAATTTTGTATTTAGGTAAAGTTTTATTATTAATTTTATAAATTTATGTAGGTCTTTCACAATAAAGCATTGGTTGCATTCACTCTGTGTTGTCTTTTATATGTAAGATCGTATTTTTTTTAATATAACGCCATCTAACAAAAATATTAGATTACAGTATGTTAGCCCTTAACAACGCTCCAACAATTGATAATACAGAAACATAGTAAAAGATGTTGCCATGATTTTACATTAATTTTTTTTACGTCTACATGGACAAAACATCCATATAGATAATTTTACAAATAAAGACCGAATCTAAATAAAAAATCATGAAAATTGTTGGAGCCATTTCTGAGATTCAGATTATATATTTGCAGGTTTAAATATATTAGATATACTGCTATAAATCACAATCTTTCTAAAGACAACCAACGCAGAGCAAGTTTTGGTTGTGCAGGTACTCTTATAATAAGTGAAGAAAAGAAACAAATAAATCGAAAATATTTTTAATATCTTCTTCTTTCATTATTTAAGTTAGACTTTGAATGGTAGTATGGTATTTAGATAATATACCTCCCACTACTTTGAATTTTAAAGTTTTGCAGAGTTTTATTTGCAATGCTTTATTTAGGTAGCATCTGGGACCACAATTTCCTAGTCATTGTGTCACATATAATGAGACACTCATTCAAGGCAATTAAAAAAAATACGACAGCTGTTTGCAATCTCAGAAATTTCAGAACATCTAAACTAATAACAAATAATTATATTGATGATAAATATTTATTGATGTCCAAATATAAACAAATTTCATAATAATGGAGCTGTTGTGCTATAATGAGTGTATCAACGTATTTGTTTTAAAGTAAACCAACCAATTGTGCTAGTCTCTATGTTGGAAGGAGTTTATTGTTATAATGATTAATATTATAAAGAATTTACACTGTATCTGAATGATTAATAAATTTAACATTTCTTAATTAGTCTATACAAATAAATAATCAATAATTGTTTCCTTAAGGACTTAATGGCGGATCGTCTTGGCCAATCATGACATCTTCGTACATAACATCATTGTTCCTTCTGGCATTGATCTTCTGTCGTGCATATTCAATTAAATTGTACTTCCTTACCACCAGCACAAGACCGCATACGATTAAGGCAATAGCGAATATACTCACAACTGCAGCAGTCACATCGTGACTCGACATGTAAGAGCTCGGCGTCTGGCATTCATCACCGACTTGATAAAATCCCTCGATACATTCGCAGCTCTTCGTGGTCTGGTTACAGAATTGATTTTCCCCCGGACACGGCTCGAGGGAGGTCACATTGCACGACAGGATGAGCTCTGTTAAAAAGAACACTCTGTAATACTGAGGCTGATTGATTCAATTAAATAATTGTTCAATACTTACCCGTACACAATATGCAGAATAGACATAATATTATAATGAAGCTATCGGTTGTTTTTAATCCCATATTTGCAGCGTAACGTTTAACGAATTAGCATCACAAACTATAACGGGAGAAAGGATTTTTAGTCTATTTACCGGGTAACGAATACTGAACTGTACTGTGAGGATCTCACAATAAGAGCAAGCAAAACATATGTCACTGTCAAATGTCAAACTTTGTTGTTTATCATCTCTCAAAAACGTTTTGATAATGCTTTGCAAGAGTTATTCCTTTCTACATTCTGTTATATTTGGTATAGTTTTTGTATGTTGTATTCTCGTAATTTTAAGTAATCCAAAACTATTAAAATACGTCTTTATGTGACAAAAATAATAATCAAAATATAATCAGGAAGTCTCGACATAAGCACTGTTGAAATGACCAAACGTTCATCTCGTTTCTTTTCACGCACCGGAACAATGAAAATGAAATAGAGTAAAAAACACTTTTGCGCAAAAATGTTTTAACATACAAGCCCCTCACATATATAATAAACTTCTTGAGAAGTACAGAGTGAAAAAGTACACAAACTATAGATTTAAAAAGTTTTTATTCAATTTGCTTAAGCAATATAGCTACGATAATTTGGAAAATTTGTTATTTAATTAGATAACATACTTATGTGCATTTCTGTAACTTTTTGTAAAGTATGTTTGTAATTTTTTAATTTTTTTTTTGTATTCTGTTTCAGTGCACCAATGCTTTGTAGATTGGGGTGGACACTGGCTCATGAGATACAGCTAACGCTAGTTTGTGAGCCAGGGAATCGCCTTGTTTTTATTTTGCTTGATTTTTGGTATAAATAAACGTTTTATTTATTTATTTATTTATTTATCTAAAAGGAAAATAAATAATTATTTTTTTCTGAACCTTAACTATACAACTTATTTTTAAGTAATTAAAAGATTGTGAAAGAAGATTTTGTAGCATTTTCAAGATTTTTTTTTTTAAATTTATTTACATTTAATTACAGTATATATTATGTGCCATTATATGCGATGCCTTTTTGCCATCTTGAAGATAGTGACATATTCCCGTTTCTGTAGAAGTTTTGGGACTACTAAATAAAATAAGTAAATAAACATCCCTCACAAGCCCTCACACCCGTAACCCAGAGGGGTAGGCAGAGATCGTGGATTTCTATTTGGCGCTATGCTGGCACACCTTTTTTTTATAAGAGAAGGTGGCAAACGAGCGGCGGGAACACTGAGATGCTCAACGACGCCCATGGACACCTGCAACACCAGAGGAACTGCAAATGCGTTGCCGGCCTTTAAGAAAGAGATAGGCTCGCTTCTTGAAGGACCCTAAGTCGTACTGGTCTGGCCGAGGACAGAGCGTTCCACAACGCGGCTGTGCGTGGGAGGAAATTTCGCGAAAACCGCATTGTTGAGGAATGCCAGGCATCCAACCTCTCACACCTCTCTCGCTTCTTCTACATTCATAAATCTACGCATACATGCTCATCGGTTATGGGTGCTCATTATATCGTCCTTTTTTAGTAAGCCACTAACCTGATCGATATAAGCTCTCCTAGGGTGTCCTCTACCAACACTGCTACTTACTTTTACAACATACATTTGTTTCGTTATTCTCTCTTGATTCAATTTTTCAACATGCCCGAACCACCAAAGCATACCTTTCTCCATTCTAGTCACAACATCCACTTTTAAGCCACACTTTTCCCTTATAAAATACAACAAGTGTTGGCAGTCCTCTCTTGATGTTAACCTGGGTTTCCACTGAGGAATAAACTTGTCGCGATACAAGGTTTCTCTCTATCCAATTGTCTGAATAATCAGAGACGTCAATGGTAGAGTCCGCAACAACAATATCTGTTGCACGAATGGGCCTACTCGACCGGTGAAATACCACAATCTCACAGAAAACAGGCGTGAAGTAGCAGTACTCTGCGTTTCGTCTGATGAGTGAGGTGCCTGAGGCCTAATTTCAGTCGTCTTCCCCTTCCCACCCTTTCCTCAAGGATAGGATGGGAACGGAAAGAGGATTGGACGGCAGGGAGTTAACGGGGAAAAGGAAATATCCTTATTCCTGTCAATGCCCTCCGCTGTCCATTAAAGGTAGGCAATGCATCATGCAACACATTTGCTTGTTGCGGATGTCTATGGGTAGCGCTCACTTAACATCAGGTGATCCGCTTGCTCCTTTGCCACCTTCTACCATAAAAAAAAGTATTTTGTGTGAATGTCCAGCAGTGTAAACCCACGGTGACACACCCAAAGAATTCTGAAGAAACAGGTGGAAATCTGAAGATGTAAGGTCAGGGTCATATGGGGAATGGATTAAGCGGATGCAACAAGTCAAAACTTAATTTTTGCTGAGTTGCTAAAGATTTGTGTGGTCTAGCGTTGTCGTGAAAAACCCTTTCTAGTGATTAATTCCGGCCGCTTTCTCTTCAGGTCTTCTTCTCATCAGTAGAGATCCGAATCACTGATTCATCCGAGTACTAAGAGAATGGTAACAGGTGATCCACTTTTCATCACCAGTTCTCTTCATCACCAGTTCTCGGTTTATTTAGACCCGAATATAGAACTTTTTTGTGTACCAAGCTTTTTTCAAATGGGCCAAAACTGTTTGTTTGATTACATCGTAACTACTGATATGCCGATCTTACTCCACTCCATGGCGTCCATTTTATCCGTAACAGAGCGACCAGAGCGAGGTGTATCGAGGACGTCTAAATTCCCGGATTAAAATCCCGGTCTAAATTCTTAAACCAATCTTGTGCTACTCTTACAATATTTTGGAGTAACATCCTTAGTGGTCAAAAATAGTGACACATTCCACTGTTCTTCCATTTAGAAATCTTACTAATATTATAAACGCGAAAGCTTGGATGGATGTTCATATTGATGTTTGTTACTCTTTCAAGCAAAAACGGCTGAACAGATGTGGATGAACTTTGGCAAAGACAGATTATAGTCTGGAATAGCAAGCACATAGGCTACTTTTTACCCCGGAAAAATGTACGGTTCCCGTGGGATACATTTTTTGTTTTTTACAGGTGTATATCTACGTATATAAAAGGCGATGTATGTATGTTCAGTATAGATTCCGAAACGGCTACCCAGGCGAAGCCGGGGCGGATTACTTGTTAATAAATAATAGTGATACTGATTACAAAACGATATAAACAACTAAACAACAGACTATTAAATCACAGATTTAATAACTAATCTATCAGTTACTTATAAAGTAGTCAACGTTTAAGCTAACAAATCAGTCAGTTAAATCAAAATACTTTGTATGCTACAAATTATACATAATTATACACGGCTTCTATTTGGCTAGAAGATTGTCCACACCTCTTTTATGTTAATACAAGGAAGGCTATCCATTCCATTAACATCAACGACAAAATTCTTTTAAAAGTCATGATCTTCATCAGCTCCATAAGTATATTTTTCCGGAAGTTTATAGTCATTTGGATCATGCCCGTGCGCTTCTACCCCTCCATTGCCATCACTGCCGCCCAATCTGCAATTTCCAAAATCTATTTAAAATATATATCGAAAAGTATCAACTATAGGAAGTTTTGGACGTTCATCAGTCCGTCTCTTTATCGCATTTGACGTATATATGCGCCTGCGCTGACGTTTACAGAAGGAAAGTTAGTTTTTTTTCCAATGGACCATGATCGGACTCTTAGTTTGGCAATCTGTTGGTAGGGGGGTTAGAATTGCAAACGATTGTACTGATAGGATAATTTAAGAAAATTCCCTTGACATTTATGAATATTACTTGAGAAAAATGTATAGTTATTACTGTTTGCCTTAATTTATTTAAATATCGCCTAAAGCGGCTAAAGAAATTTTCACTTAATTTTTTTACTGCATATCATTTTTAATAAGTACGTACTTTAGTTCCTCGTGCTGTTTCTCTTCTTCTTCGTTCACTGCTTCTTCTTTTTCTTTCTCTGGTTCTGCTTCCCGGTATTTTTCGGCTGAAAAAGAATTATTAAAATTTATTTTTAAAATTATTAAGGTTTGAAATGAAAGTTCTCTTTATGATTATGATTTATTTTTAAACTTTTTTTAAAGAAATTACAAAGTAAAGGAAATACTTAACAAATAAAGATGTGAAAAGCAGTTAGAAGCAATGTTTAAACATGGCACTTTATGGACGATGGATGAAGAATTTTGTAACAAAAATAGAAATATAGAAAACTAAATTAAGACTATTTAACCCTTAAAACAGCCATTTTAAAAACCGTCTCAAAAATTTCTGAGGTCTCCTAATTAGTGGACGAGCCCTAAGTTCACCTTTCTCTTGCTGATGACTGTGTGCTCCGGCCTGCTCCTCTTTGTCCAGGCCGTAAGAGTCCTGCTTTTCGAACTCGTAGTTGTCACCCGCTTTCTTGTGGTACGAATCGAAGTGTTGGTAGCCCTTCTTTCCGCCGCCGGACTTCTTTCGCTCGTAGCCGATTTCACCGTCCCCTTCGTTCTCATAGGACTTGTGGTAGTTCTCAGGCTGGAAGAAAATGGAGTCATAAGAAAAAATGCAACACGACGTAAGGGCTTATTAACACCTTATTTAGATTATATTTACAAGGAAAATGGAGGTATTCCTCAAATACCATTAATATAAATCTGAGTAATTTAATACCACAATTATCTATAAGCGATCATAGAGTTGCTAGACTTAAATTTAAATTTTGAAACATTACCTCGAGATAATTAGGATATACATAGGTAACCTAACCCTGCTAGGAGATAGTTTGAGGCGTCAAGGGGTAATAATTTGATTTAGGTAATAAAAAAATCCATTTATGCTTTTCTCTTTTTTGTAATACCTGTATCTGTTTTACACAAGAAATCTTACCGCTGCTGCTCGCACTTCGCGAATGTAGGTGCCCACTGACATAGTGTCATCTGCCATTTGCAAATCGTCAAGTGAGACCGGCAGACCCATCGCGATGTGGAGACATCCTAAAGCTATCAAATGTAGCTTCATTGTGCTTAAATCTGAAATAACAGTTTTAACATTTTGAATTATATTTGTATAATAAAAAAAAATTGTTTTGACCGGAAATTTCGTTTATGGCGTCAACGCCCTTTGATAATTTCACTCTGATTACTCAATTTTAGTATCGAAAGATTTTCTAAAGTTTAGAAAACATGTTATTTTGAAGGAGCGAATATAAAAAATTTAGGAGAAATAAATTTAATCGAAAAAAATATTTTGCAAATTTACAATAGAATACTAAATTCTTAGTTCTTTTTTACCTTTGAATTTCTTGGACAAAAACAAGTTCACCTATACCT
>JWHW01026172.1:109083-126563 GCA_000931545.1 Papilio glaucus
GCCGTTGAGCTGACGCGCCACCTTCGCGTCCGGCGCCGCATACACCCTGTGGTAGTGATCGGCGCTCGCCGCCAGCATCTCCTCGTATGGCGCCGCTGGCCGCGCGCCCTCCTCGTGGAACTCGTGCACCTCGTACTGGTGAACCCGGCGCGGTCTTCGCCCGTGCTCGGGCTCCGCGGCGGCGGACCGGGGCACCCGCTTGTGGCAATCGGGGACGTCCTCCTCGTCGTCGATGGCCGCCCTCGTCTTTCGATCGTGCCTGTAGTCCTCTTCGTTGTACGGCTCCTCCAGCTCTTCTTCCTCCGCCCAGGGCTCCTCCCCGAACTCCGCGGCGGCGAGCATCACCAGGGGCAATAGTAGGATCAGCGCCGACTTCATCTTGCACCAACTGTGCCAAAACGATTTTTCTTTTTTTATTTTATACTCTTAGAGGGCCTTTCACCGCGTTGACCAATCCTATTGTACAGGATCCGTTGCTAAAGTATTGCGGCGGTTGGTTTTTGCGCGTGCCGTGTGCAAATGTCGGCGAGGAGCGCGCGACTGCGGCCCGGGCTCGAACTGGCCGTGCGGCGCTGCGAAAGCGTTGTTAACTCGCACCGAATCGTTCCCTGATGCTTATTATCGCGAATTTTCTAAAGGCTTTTAAAAAACAAGCGACCGTGAACATCGGCGATAGTTTTACTAATTCGCTCGGCCGCGGGCGTTGCACAACTAGTGGAGGCGTTCGTCGCTCGGCGGTACCGGGTCGAGTTTTTTGACCTACCTCCACGTCGCGCCATTTATTCCTATTTGCACCGCGCGGGCTGCGCGTCGTTTGTTTGTGTTGTTTTTAGATACGCGTCTTATCTCCGCGCGGCGTGGGAGAGCAAATTAGTTCAACGATGTGCAATCGCACCGTGGACTTAAGGACGCTGCGTTTAAAAGACAAATAGACCGACTACACTGACGCTGTTATCTTAAAACATATCTGAGATTTCGTAATTGTTTTATATACTTTGTTTTTCTTAAAATAACGATGGATTTAAATATATATCAGGCGAATTAAAAAAATGTTAGGATACTCATAAAACAAAAAAAATACTAAAATGTAAGAAATATAATACAATGGTCAGGAATAAGACACCAGAACAGCCACGAAATGTTTAGGCCGGAATCATATTGTCAGTACTGTGTTTTACCCGAGACATTGGCTTGAATAATACCCTGGGACACTATTCACACACAGCCATCTGGTCCCAAACTAAGCAGAACTTGTACTATGGAAACCCACCCAGACTCGGGACAAACAGACATGTCCATGCACACAAATGTCTGTCCTAGGTGGGAGTCGAACTGACGACCTGTGGCGTGTAAAGCAAGTATCTTACTAACTACGCCAACCAGCTCGTCATACCGGTTTTGGAACCTAAAATTTCAGAAAATCTAATTCTGCAGGTTATTGTGCATGGGCTGTAGCTGTACACCACTGACAACTTCCTTCCGACAGTACTGACATTCAAGAAGCGAGCGTACTCCTTCCTTAAAAGCCGGCAACGCATCTCATCGCAGTCCCTCTGGTGATTCGAAAGTTCATGTGCGTAAGTGATCGACAGCTCGTTTGCTCCCCAATGCCATAAAAAGTGTATCCCGAAGGATGCTTTAAAAAATCTTTTATATATCGCTTATTTAGAGCATTTATACTCCCTTGTCCCTGGGATGTTCTCTAACCAATCCTTTATTTAATACATCTACATCTTCACTGTAATATGTTAGTTGTGAGGTTTTAGCAGTTTTATTCAAGTCAAAATCATATTATTGATATTCTAGTCGATGCTATAAAGTCAGTTATTCTTTATATTTAAACGGTAAAATTCAAATTAGAGTTAAAATGCAGAAACTAATTTTAGTACCAGTTACTGTTCACCCTTTTCTTTAATTTTATCCACCCTCGTCATATCCATCTTAACACGAATGTTTTAATTATAAAAGTAACCTATGTGCCCTAAATGTGAGCGTCACTGTCATTTACTTCTTCCTTGTTGCCCAATTAGATAATTGTGACCAACAAGACGGAAATCGTTCGGATGGACGGACTAAAAATTATATTGGCCAAAAAGGCTGAATTATATTGAATGTATTCACTTCTATCTTGCATACATCGCGGTTATCATCCCTTATACTAGGACATAACATCACCATTAAAATTGGTGTAGATTTACCTGAAGCTTTACCAGAAGTCTTTGAAAAAACTTTGAATGTCTGTGCAATCAGTAATGTACTGCCGGGTGACTGACACAACTCCTGATTGTGTAGTTAATTGCATAACAACTAGTTTTTTTTTTTAATTTATCTTTTACGTGATCATATAATTATGTGAAATAGGGTTGCGTTAATGTACGCGTATGCAAAGTATCGATGTTTTAAAGATTAATTTTTAAACTTGCTGAAATTAATATCAATGTGAACATTTTACGTCAGTGTTACCATATTTTATAGCAAATTTTTGTATCCATCGTTATGGAATTAAATAAATTAAAAGTAAGATTAAAGGTTGTAAACAATCTAATAATTTTTCTCAGAGATATTGCAATATACATTTTAATTGATAAAATTGTATATAAAGGTATACATAAATTCTCAATATTTCATCGATTACAATCGTTGCGTCAAGTAACGTGATGAACTCCGCGACTTAACAATATTGAAAATACATGCAACGATTGCATTTGTCTGCCTGTCGACATCTTGTGCAAATTATTTGCGTTTTATTTTAATTTGTAAGTTGTTACAATTTAAGCTCAGCAGTCACGTTCGTGTATTGCAACAATAAAGTCATTTCTTAAGATTTTTTCTACCCCTAATAAGCAATCTAAAATAATTAATTACAGCGCCATCTGTCGATTCGATCAAATTTAGAGTTGGCGTTTAAATCTATTGTTTTAGCTACATCACAATTAGTTTTAAAATAATGTGTCAGCAACAAAATGACATTAAAGAATTTTGCATCTTAAGGGCACAAAAATATATTTCCATTCGGGCCTTCTATGATTATATTTCTTTGAAAGATTTTTTTTTTAATTTAGTTTGATCTAATTTTAATTTGAATGGATAAAACTATGTAGCCAGGGAATCAGGGACGACGGGTAATCTTAAATTTTAGTTTGAATTTATATTAAAAAGTGATGACAGCGCCATCTTAAAGATTACGACGGCAACAAGCCAGACAACACCGGTAGCACGTACGTACGTATTTCCACTCTCCCTTAATGATGGCTCTGCCCTTCGCAACGCGTTAAGGTTTTCTATAATTGCTTTTAAAATAATTACTGGTAATGTTTACATTCAGATTAAATTTAATAATAATTTGATGACCTGTAATTATTTAATTACAAATAGACAAAAAAATATTTGTCCTTAATTCGATCCCACTGCTTGGTAATAAACGAAAGCCCCATCAACATCTTATTTGATCATTTTATCAGCCCGCTGAAGTGTCACATTTTTAACCTTTAGCAATGACATTCCTCGAGGTGAATTACAAAATCAACATAAACATTTGTAATCTTATTTTGTTAAAATAACATTGTGATTGCTGTGAGCCTTACGCAAACAGTGTCCGTATTGCCGGCGTTACTAGATAAATCTGAAATTAACATTTCATTATTCAAACTCCAATTAAACTGATGTCACGAATGTAGGTAATATCTTGGCAGGCTTTTTCCCAATCCATGAATGATGGTGTGATGCTGCATAGATGGTGTGGTTCGATGGGAAATAGTTAAGTTAAACTTTATGGAAAGGTTTTGAAATACCGCAGGCGACAGTAGATTCTATAAACAATTACTCGACATCTTAAATTGTATGTTTTGGAATTATCATTATTTCTTTTATTAAGGACAATTTCAAAGACAGAACAGAATTCAAGGTTTTAAATGTGTTATAGATATAGCAGTTAGTAGTTTAATAGACAGTCTGTGCATTGCTTGGCCTAGAATCATCATCATCATCAATCAGCCAGTGGACTCCCACAACCCTGGCCAGATTGTCCCATCATGTTTTCACTGTAGGCACCTGTAAGGCAAATAACTAAAACAATTACTAAATACTTTGAAGCTAGCGAAGGATGATAGGCCTCACCGTGAAGTCGAAATTCAAACAATGTCTCAACTATTTGGTCAAATTTCACTTTGACATACCACTTTCATGGCAAAATTGCTGAAATCCGATCCCAAGACATCCTTTCAAAGTTTGAAGTCAAAACAAAGTCAAACAACTTGCCCTGTCGGCATTAGTACCTTATCGTGTTATACCCCCGTTGCGGTCTAAAACACAGATGTTGAGCGGAAGCGATTCCATGTTTTATAAAGTAAATATTAAATGATTCACTAGCGTATTTATTAAATTAACGCACCAAATTTAAAAATCGGTACTGGGCTGAACACATGGTGTGTTTGTCACTTGTCCTCAAAGTATTGTAAAGTAAGACGCTATGTCTTTTTTTTCCGGGAGTGAGGCTAGCGCAAGACAATCTTTAAACAGCAAACCAGTTATGTTTGTAGACTACTGGGATAGAAAATTGTTATATATTTCTAGCACAGCCTACTGGATTTTGACTGGGCGTTGAAAGCTAACGATCGCATAATGAAGAAAGATATTGGCAAGGGTTTGCGTCCAGCAGTTCATTGACCCAAGCTAATAAATGCGAAGTGAGATCTTGATGGGTTTAGTTTTCCGCTTATTCTTCTCAGTTGCGCCACACCGCTGTCAACAAGGGATGCGTTATAATATTGTTTGTCGCAACAAACTTGCACGAGAGCTCAGTCTCAGCTCACGAGGCGTCGATGACTGATTGTGAAGTGGCTGAACTTGTCGTAGTCACTTTGTAAACTTGCACGCTTTATATTTCCACACTAGTAAAGTCTATTTGTATAGATTTCATACAATAACATATGTTGATTTGTTTCTGTAATCTAATTAATGTATTTTTGTGCAATTTGTAAAGAAAATTAATTCAAATTCTGCAATTGACGTTAATTTAAATACATTTGGCCAGTACTTTCATTTGCCATTACAAGTCACTCATTTGTTGGTGTAGGTATTATTTATATTTTAAATGTCTTACCCTAGTCCAGATTGTGTAAGTACGTATAGAACTTTTGAAATAGATTGGATAAAAAAACAACTTTGTAATTCAAAATTATAATTAAGTTTATCTAGGTAACCATAACGGAGGTAAAAAATAGATAATGATTTAACAAATAAATAACACGACAATAAAAACAAGATCTCTAGATTTAATAAAAACGTAGAGATCGAAGACTCGGCTACCTTGACGTTTTAAAATATCAAACTATACAATTTCAATTGTTGTTTTCTTGTTAACTCTGTCAATGGCCTGTTTCGCGAAGTTCAAAACATATTCAAACTATTTAAGGAAATGTAGCAGCATGTTACTTTGACAACAAAGTTACAGAGACCCTTCCCGAAAACATTTCAACAAGTTTCAAGTGAAGACAAAGTCGTCGGTAACTCACTGACAACATTAGCGAACTACCGCCGAGCGTGTCAACTATTGCTGACACGAAACTAACGACGAGCTGAAGCGGTACATAAAACTTTTTATAGGAGATTTTCTGTCTTAAAACATTCAATTATCTGTTAAGTGAATTAGGACAAACGATTATAAAGTTTTTAACAGGTAAATTGCAAAATAGTTCAATTATGTTTAAAGTATATGAGCGATCACGCCCATAACCCAGAGGGGTAGGTAGAGATCATGGATTTCCATTTGGCGCGATCCTGGCACACCTTCGCTTCTTCTATATTCATACATCTACGCATACAAGCTCGTTGGTTATGGGTTCTCCTTATATCGCCAAGTAAGCCACTAATCCGATCGATATAAGTTCTCCTAGGGCCAACACTGCCACTCACTTTTGTTACATAAACTTGTTTCGTTATTTTCTCTTCATTCATCCTTTCAACATGCCCGAACCACCGAAGCATACCTTTCTCAATTCTAGTAACAACATCCACTTTTACACTGGCGTATAAACTGGCCGCGATACACGGTTTCTCTTTAAAAGACTGAAATGATAATGTTTTCGGCAGTGTAAACCCATGATTAAGCCACACTATTATAACGCTATTTTTAATTCTATCAATCAAACTACTTCTAAACATACTCCATCACTTCTAATATATTTCTTAAGAATCGCAACTGTGTTTAATGAACTAATTATATTTAGGAGAAGTGGCCACTATTGAATTATAAGTATCTACAACGAGTTTCCCGAGATCAATGAAACAAAGTCAAAATTGAAGAAGGCAAAGTTTTAGTTAGAAGTTAGTGAATTTATGAATCTTCCTTAATTGAAATTGTAAGTGAACGTACAATAATTTAACACAATCATAATACTCGGGTTTGGATCGAGAGCGAGGTTCTGTCTAAGTTAGGGCTAAGTTAATTTGTTTTTAATGAGACAGTTTGCGCTTAAGTACCATTAAGGATAATCAAAGTGTAAAATCGCTTAGCGAAATAAAAGAGATTCATAGCGGCTAAGCGATTCGGATTCCCTTTTGTTTTACATTTAATAAAATTGGACCTTTAATGTCCTCTCATAAATTTATTACCGGTGATTATCATTCAAACAATTATCAAATGCTTTATTCCTATACAGTGTAACACTATCTCTTGAGAGATTCCACATATACATACGTTTAGTGAAAATTATAGCAAAAACGACCAAAGAACTATCTTCGAAGAAAACTTTGGTAAAGTCTCTCCACTGGCCTTCGAGTTTAACAAAATCGAACAACATTGTAACAACATCAGCGAACTCAGCTGCGTGCGATCACTTACAACAACATTTTCTACAGAACTACTAAACAAATAAAGTTTTCGTACAGCACTGAAAGTACATTTAGTTTGGACGTAGAAGTCTCTTATAATCCTGCAATTAAAAAGCTGCGTAGTAAATGAGTTCACATCCTCCTGGTGTTTAACATTTTTTTGCATATTTTTTTTGAAATAATAGTTTTAAAACCACGCCAAGGTCTTACTAGTACGTACGAAAATAACTAGGTGGCGTTATTATCAATTTCAAAATGATATTACTTTTGTCCTGATAATTACGGTCAGGACAGAATGTATTGCTACAAATTTAAGAAAAAATTTTGGACATTTACAAGTCTAGTGAAAAAAAAACATGCGGAAATAATAAAACTGTGTTAAAAATATCTTAAAAGAAATAAACTAAAAGGATTGATTGTGAAACATTGCAGCTGGTTAGAATTTGAACATTGGAAGCTTCAAACGTTCAAAGAAGAAATGAAAATGCAGCTCGGAAATCAAGTTTATTGGATAAACTTTATAGCGTTGTAAAGTTTTAAATTAAAAACGCGGTCAGTGCTAACTGTTGCAATCTGCCGACGGACCGCGGAAACTTTCATCTCATTGCTATTGTATTAAACTTGCCTCGCCTTGACTTATCTTGACGTTGTGAATACATTTCAAATGATTAAAAAGACATCTGTCACATTTTTTTTAATAGTGTGATGTTAAGATGACCATACTAATACAGCGCAGGCCAGAAGAGAGGGTAAATAAGAAAAAGCATATTTTCTTTTATTTTCCACCTTCTCCTTCGTCATTTTCGTCCTTCGCATCCTTTCACATTAGAAAAGGGATCTGGAAGAGTCCTAGAATTGGGTCCTTTTTATCTTTTTTTATGGAAGAATGTGGCAAACGAGCCTGATCACCTGATGTTAAGTGAGCGCTACCCATAGACATCAACACATAAATGTCTTGCAGATGCGTTGCCTACCTTTAATGGACAGAGTAGACAGGAATGGATGGAGGGAGAATAGACAGGAGTAATGATGTTTCCTTTTACTCGTTAACCCCCTCCCCGTCCAATCCTCTTCTCGTTCCCATCCTATCCTTATGAGGAAAGGGTGGGAAGGGGAAGAGGACTGAAATTAGGCCTCCGGCACCTCACTCATCAGACGAAACGTAGAATACTTTTACATCACGCCTATCTTCTGTGACGTCGTGGTATTTCACCGATCGAACTGGCCCATTCATATCATATGCTTATGAGTGATCATATGATTACTTTTATAGTAAAGTACATCGTTCTACGATGCAAGTACCGGAAACAAAATAACAAACTCATATATTCTTTTTCCAACTTGTGGAAGTCCAAATTTCCTTTTCATAAGTTTCCCCCCTCATTTGTGGGCCGGCGAGCAACTTGTAACAACATTAACAAACTATCGCATCGCGTTAACTATGTCGAGCGAATTATCAGAGAGTGCTCTAAGACACACGCTGTAGCGTGTTGATTTTTGTTTTAAAAAATATACATTTTATTTCAAATACAATTATTAGTCTATATTAATCTTAGTATTTAGGGGCTGCAAATAATTAAATCATTTTCTCTATTCCCATAATTTCAGATTATAAATCTTTTTCTCTTCTATGTCCATCTCTTTCTTTATCGGATAATCGGTATCGATAGAGTTAATCAGTAAAAATTCAATTATTAATATTATTTTATTACGTCGCTCGTCGCCTATGACTTCCGGCACGCGCTGCACGCACGCAGGCACGATGTGTATTGGACCTGTCGCGCTGAGGTCGCTCCAGTAAGACGCGACGCGCTCCCAGCGATCTAGAGCCGTGTCATGTTTACCGATATATTATGATGGTTAATACTAAACAACAAAGTTATAATTATATGTCGTGTGATGAATTCTTAACAACTTTCTTACTGCCAGTCTCTTTCTCTGTAATATTTTGTTAATATAATAAAGTAACACTTTATTATTCTGCTATGTTCAATATTTTCTAGTTATTTTTATGTTGTTGTTGTTAGAACTGTCAATCTAAAAGTCCTTCTTGTACAGATAATAAACTACCTTATTATCCTATTTTGAAATAAAACATAAACGACCTCTTTTATAATCTCAGAATTCAAAAAGTCTGGACTGTTGATTTACTTACTTTACTTTTTACTCTAATAAGATAAAATGGTTTATTAGAGCGTTTAAAGTCTCATGAAAATTGTCAATTCTTCTGAAAAATCACTCATTTACACAACTTCTCATTTAAAAATATAATAGTTCTATAAGCATCTTGTAACATTTACCAAATGCAAAGTTTAATTTCTCTCTTGAAAGTAAATGTCATCTAAGAATTTGGAGCGTGTTCACTAACGTGCAGAGGAGCGAGTCTCATACAGCTATCGTAGGACTTGCCATTGTTCGGGACGTCGATTTCGGAATGCGTGGCAACGTAGCGGCGTAGTCCTGCACAACCAATGGCTTCCTGGAGCACCGATATTGCACTACCCTCACAGCTATATCAGATCGCTTCTAGCTGATAAGTGTAAATTACTTACATTATCTTTACTTAAATTACATTAGAATTCTAGACTTATATACGTCTTCAAAGTTTCCATTTCAAATTTTATACTCCTGGTGAGTTCATTATTAATGTGTAAGAGACATCTATGATGAGCTTAGATCAACCAGATCGATTATATATACTCGTATATAGTTTGTTCCAAATCGATATGGAAATGTTGTAAACAAACAAACGTGACTTCTATACATGGCGGGATGGCACTTTTTATACTTTCATAGGTTATATTGTAATTTTGTTGAAATCGCAACATAAGGTGAAATGAAATTATATGTTATGGATAGCTAAATGTTATAAGGTAATATGAGAAAAAGATGTGTCGGAAATACTTTGAAACTTACGAAATTTAGCGTAAAAGGTAAGGCACTTTGGTTACAAAATTTCCAAATTGATTTGGAATTACTATACCTAGATTGGTATACGTATAACTAATCAAGAGCTATAAATATGTGTACAAATATACTACATATATGTATATGTGACCGAAGCAAGAGTTGTGTGGCAAGACAAGGCAAAATAGAAATCTAGAATTTTAAGTGCTTGTTCATTGAGGTAGTTTATTTTATGCCTTGCGATAGAACATAACTTGTTTTTGATTTACGACCGATGTTTTGAAATAACGCTAATCGCTTATCACTTGTAATGTAATATGATTGTGTTTCTTTCTAGGATAACATTTTGCCAATGCATTTAAATCGTTTACTGTAATAAAACACGAGAAAAGGGGACAAGCAGCAAAACATGTTTTTTGTACATTGTGTAGTGTTCATTAAGACAATATCAAAGGTATGTATGTTATAATTTTGCGCAGCGCGTGATTCTCAAAAGCCGCTGAGCAACGCCGGCCTGCGATAGCGCGGTGCATATTTTAAGGTAATTGTCGCCAGCAGCTCGCCGGCTCTTTGCAGCTAAACAAAATCCTTTGCTTAACTCCGGCGCCGCTCCGGCGAAATGTTAATGAAAATGGACTTTGATGAACATCGCCGCCGCAAATTACTCGCGTTGCGTACACTTGTATTTTATACTACAATTTTTTCGTGATATTTATATTATGTATATTATGCACGGTCTTGCATCATGTTACTACATATTTACTGGCTTACTCTCTTAGGCATCTCTAACATGTTCCTTTTGAGTTATAATCCTATTATTTTCTATGGAATAAGTTGACAACCGAGCAAGTGGTTCAACTGATTTTAATCGACTACTACCCATAGGCATTCGCAACAAACAAAGGAGTAGCAGCTGCTTTGTCTACCATTAATGGAAAACGAAGGGGATAGACAGGAATAGGAAACAGCAATATGCCCTTTTTTTTAAAAAAAAAAAATTGCCGCAAGCCGGGGCGGGTCACTAGTATAGTATAAAGTTAATTTGTAAAATGTTTTCTTAAGGCATCCTCGTATTATATTGTATTTCCTTAACTGACGCTGACACCGACTCCAAAAATAAATATGATTAAGAATTGATTCTTATATTTTGCGTAAAATTATTTTACACTTTTAAGTGCATTTCTTGTTTTTTAATATAGTTTTTTTGATGTCGGTTTTGTTTTTATTTAAAAGTTTTTTTTGAAGTCTGTTAATAACAGAAAGCAATAAGAATGTAGATAATAATCCCGGCGAGCGACGTGTTCCGCGGGCTCCAGCTAGTTTATTAATAAAACTTAATGGCTCATAACTTTAGTCTAAGATATCTCGAAAGAAATAAAAGTTTATCTTCCATTTATGGCCGGCCTCCGTAAACAGTATGAAAATAATTATATCGATCGCGACCGAGCCCTTATAAATACTTTACGACGAGCCCGTGAGAATACGACGAGCATCCGATAACATTGGTCGTAAAGATCACAAGAATTTTAACTGAAAATAAAATTTATTGCTATGGACAACAATTTAGCTGTATTTATTTTATTATTGGAAGTTTACGTTTAGTGGAGGTAGAATCTTTTAGTATTTACACTAGACCATCTTACTGTCCAATCCTTTTATCCAACAAACAACAACAAGCAAGTATTAAGATACATCCATCGCTGTTCACGTCCGAGAGCAAATTAGGTTCTTATGATACTTCCAAGATCGTACTCCTACCTTACCAGCTGAGCTTAAAAATAACGAGTCCACTTCCATCAGGGATGTTGATTAAATAATAAAATGGTAAAAAGAAATGCTGAAACATGAAATTTTTACAGTTTGCAGCGTTTAGCATTGCTTAGGTTTGTAGGGCGGCACGACTTGAAGACTGAAAACGAGACTTTCTTCGTCTGCACTGAATTATGTGTATATCACAAAGAAACGTTAACAAGTTAGGTTAACATATTCTTATCTAGTTTATAAGTCGTACATGAAAACTATTTACAAATAATAGTCACAATACAAACGTTCAAATTAATCTCGTTTATTTACTTAAGTTTTATTGTATTACATCGGCTTGTCGTCGTCTCATCAGGATCACTTCCACTACAAGCTGTTTTACTCTGATAATGCTCGTGATCGCCTCTTCAGCTGAAATGTAATTGCTTCATCCATATTAAAGTGAACTCGGAATGTGACCCTCTTTAATTGCCCCTTCGTCTCTAATGACTGCGTTGACAGTACATCTAATGTTTATAAATTGACTTATTACGGCTTCGCTGCTGGAGGAGAAAATTCTCGCGTGGAATAAAATAACAATGAAAATGATCAGCTCAATAATTACAATGGTGTGGTTTTAGATGCGAAATAATGACATTTGACTAAACAGCCTTGAAATTATGTATGAAATTTTACCGTTCATTATTTCAAATACTAAAGAAGGGCGATATAAATACCCGTAACCGACGAGCAGGATCGCGCCAAATGGAAATCCATAATCTCTGCCTACCCCTCTGGGTTACGGACGTGAGCGGGTTCCACAGAAATATTGTATTAAATACACATAAGAGGTTAATATCCAAATTTAATCTAATTTTAACTTTATACTAAACTAAAGTGATGGCGTAAAGTTTAATTCTATCGTAATTAATTCCTAGTCCCGCTATTAGAATGAAACTGATCGCCGGATCGGACTCCCGAATTAATTGTCGAACAAACTATTACGGTAACTTTGCAATGGAAGCCTGATCGAGCTGCGGTATTACCACTACTTTGATCTCAACAATAATTTAATTACATCCTAAGCCCGCCAGAGTACGCTTACACAAAAGTATGTCAATGTTATGTAAAAATACTTTATATTAATATTATTTAATTTCCTTTAGTTTCCTTGTCTTTCCTCTAGAAGATTTTCAACGTAGTTGCTAATTATCTTGTTAGTTCGGATAGCACCGATTTCCGTCCTGTCCGTTTCTAAAAATTCTTACATTGTCTCCGGCACCACTTAAATAAACAATATTGTCAAACATTCACATTGAGAAAATCGAGAATGTGTCAGGCGGAAATAACCTTTGTTTTTTTTTCTATTTTTTAATGTGAGAAAATGCCTACGCGTGCGGGAACAAGTGCGCATTACGTCGGACTCGCTCCGACTCACCTCACAATGTTCTTCCCGCGCATGTCCTATTTACACGACAGCTTAGGTAGCCATTAATACTACCAGTATATTTACTGCACCTTATGAGAGGAGAAGGTGAGCAAAGTTGGACGCAACTGTCAGGTAGCACTGTGACCTCGGGACGTCACTCGGATCTTCTTAATTACACCCGGGATGGAATGCTTTTTTTTACAAACCGTGAGAGCCCGGCCACTCCAGTTATTGCACATGCTTATGATTAGGTAGTAGTTGGGACTTAACAAGAACCCGTTAGCTTCCTTGTTAAGTTGTCTCCTTACCATGAAACCGGCCTTTTTTTATAATAGTTTAGTAACAGCCTATTCACTCTTGTCTTCACGTCACAATTCAAACTTATTCTATGATGAACGAAGTCTAAACGTCCAATGGTAGAATGGGGATGGAATTAATTTGTGTAACATTTGTTGTAACAATTGCTTCTGACGCTGCAGTCGTGTTACGGTCCTAGTTTTATTGCATACCGAGCTCCGAAAAGTTCAAGGATTCAATAAATTTCAAAATCCGAAAAATGTATTAAAAATTACATGTTTAAACGAAAACCTTAAAGCTATTTAGCCGCTTTATAAACATATCCTCATAGAATTTCCGTTAGCGCTCAGCTGCGTTTCATTCCCTGGAATGTTAACACAATAGCTTTCCGGAAAAACTAAGCGAGATGTTTTAAGTGTTCTTCCTTGTTGTGAAGGATCGCTATGTCTTATTTAAACGACATTCTTAAGTACTTAAGTAAAATATGTCACATTAACTTGCTTCGATAAACATTATCGTAATTATAATTCTTCTTTATTCTTCTCAGCCGTAAAATACTGGACGTAGGTCTCACCCATTGATCACAAAGATCCATTCCCTATCGCCCTCGTCCAGTGGACTCTTTGACCAGATCATGCATCTTGAAGGAAACCTTAGGATGCGGCAATTCACGGTCAAAGGAGCGATTTTTAAAACGATCTCCATAGTTAAAGGACGTATCTAAATAATATTTTGCTTAAGTTAATTAATGCTTTTTAAATGTTAACTATCTAAAACATGCCGTTAAATACATAAACGGACATATACTAGTTATAACGTATTAAACCTAAATGTTGAAGAACTCAATACTTTACTCAAATCTTCTCTATTAATTATGTTTAACTATTATCCAGTACATTAACTTACTTTTCTCAACAATAGCATAAACACAAAGAAAGTCTTAAAGAAAGACAAATATGTAATGAGTGACAAATTAATGTTGTAAACTCTTGAACAAAAGTTTTATTCAAACATTTAACTTTTCTGCATGTGATATAAAATTCGAGCGCAGAGTAAACCAACAGAATTTTTCTGACAGCATTGTTACAACAAATCGTTTAACTACTTTTTTATGAGTTTTTATAGTGAATTGCGTCCGAATTCTGTATACTTCAATTTTTTTTCTTACGTACCCTTTTGGAGCACATTGTTTAATTTATATGACCATTATTTTCAGACATGGCATATCGGTGTGTATGTGGTATTTGTCAATATACGCAATAGTCCAAATACCTAAAACAATGCCATAATTAAGTTTAGATATTCATCCCTAAAGCATGATTGTACGCAACATTTAATGAGCGACCATTAAGGTTATATCAGGCAATTACGCGGCTCGTAACTGCACCAGGAAAACATTTATTTGTTGTAATCGGGACAGTTTACGCTTAAACAGAAATTAGAAGAATGTAAATAAGCAAAAACATATTTTTTTAACTAAAAAAATACCGTGTACCGACCGCTTTATCTGAGTAACTACTCAGATAAAGCGTTCGGTACACAAGCAGAGATTAAAAAGGTCCAAATTACTAGTACATTATTAATTGTAATTATTAGTATACTTTTTTTTCCCGCGCTTGCCTAATGTTTTTCTTTTTTATACGGCGTCGCGTGCGCGTGGCCAGTTCGACCTCGTTGGCAGTATATGTTCTCTTTACTTACTACCAAAGAGGTTGAATATAAATTTACAATATAATACAATTAAAATTGGATCTATCTCAACCTATCTCTAATTTAATGAATCAAGAATACTTCTCCTCCATAATATAGTAGATATTTATATTACCATAAAGTTCGTCGTGCTAGTGCCTCTTGCGCACCATTATAGGTACAAAATAAGTATTGTGTATTGCAGTATACAGAAACGCTTTCTTTGTACAATAACTAGATCGGCTTTAGAAACGCAAGGACTTGTCTGCAAATATCTCCTTGAAATATTACGCCGTTTCTTTTTGTCTGATCCGGACAAGATGAAGACCAACGTGATACGGAAGGGGTAAAGCTGAAAGAAGTTGGGAGTCTCTTTCTCTTTTTAAATTTATTTTATGTGACGTAATAGATAGCGGTGGTCAACTAAACCATTATTACTTGTTGACTCAATCTGACTTGACTTTAAATATTCAAATGTCTATTTTGAGTAAAATTAGGAATATTTAATTAAGCTTATCTGATTTATAGATTATCAATTAATTTTCCGAAACGAGTCGGATTCGATTAACTGTAACACGGAAATTTCCGGCTCATACTTATTGATGAGAAATTTTCCGAAGAATATAAAGCGAACAGTCCAGCAACTATTACCGGATATAATAATGATGAATTTTAGTCAAAAACAAACTTTTATAGTGTTAATTTTCAAGTATTTTTTTCAAGGATCCGAGCATTCATTCATCATTTAAAAGTTTCACAAGTTTGCAAGGAAAATATCAACAAAAGATCAAAGAGGGAAATAAATTTGAATTAACGAGGTTAAATGAGATTAAAATTGTTAACGGTGAGACCATTGCCTAGTTAAGAAAAAAAAAGAGAATCCGTCTCCAATGACACTTCGAAAAGTCACAATAACATCGAAATCTTTACATTACATGTCAATGAAACTGTATTGTTTTAAAAAATTGCGAAATGTCATCTCGCTCCCGCAATACTGTAATTTAAAATCGTTTTAGTAATTTAAATGTAGTTTGTTTCCTCACTTCGAGCCACTCGCTCTCGCTGATACTATTAATGTTATTATGTTCCTAATAAAATTGATTTTCAATTGTTTAGAATGTAATATATTAAATATAATTTATATTATTTTTATATACCTATAAAGCACTCTCTCAGCAGAAATTTCTTCTTGTTCCTTATATTTTGGAGCACGTACTGCTCGAATATCTTGACATGTCTCAAGCGAGGAAATGTGTTAAATACATGTTGTACTGTTTCGGTAAGATGGGAGAATTCTGCAGTAGTTTAAAGAATAAAACGAAATTGAAGCGAGAATTTCCCGCGAAGATGCTTTTAGTGTAGAGTGGGCGAGTGTATCGCGTGTAGTGTAGAGGGGGCGAGTGTATCGCGGTGTGTTGGGAATTTTAAAACTTGTTACGTTGCCGATGATTTGCTATGAAGTCCATTAAGAAAAATAAAGAAACATTGAGGCTATTCTCTAGGACAAGGCGCTGAAAATATGTTTAAGCAAAACGCATACGTGACGGGATCTTACCCGTTTGGTCTTGGTTTATATATTCAGGATATAAAATCCTGAAGAATATTTAGGTACAAAAAGTTTCATTTTAAGATATGAAATGATTACGTCAACATTAAAAAAAAAAAACTGGACATTTGACTAAAGGATGGTGTTTTTAAACTCTTAAAATTATAGTAAAATTCATATGGGGCGCGTTTCTTGACTTGGTTTTTAGCTGATACAAAACATTCGTGTTACAAGAGTTTTTTTTTCGGTTGTAGCTTAAAATAATTACAAGAAAGCTCCGGTGAGAAAACTACACCTTAAATAGTTAAACCTATTTTCACCACAGCTTATTTAAAAAAACGTGACGGTTGATCTTATTTTTATAATAACATCGGGTAGGTAATTTAATGTCAGTTGTATGAGCGTACGGCAGCGGTGCGACATGAAAACTTTATGTCTTGAACACAACGCAGCGACGACCGAGCAACATCGCTCGTAAAACATACCCCAATTGGTTCTTTTATTTATTATTTCATAGACATTACAAATTTTATTGTTACTTATAAATTCTGACGTCATGTTTTATGATGGATTCTTAGTTGATTATAAGTATTGGAGACGCTTATGTCCTAGGATTGAGTGTCGGTCTAGGAGTTGTTTGTGCTACAGATATCCACGTTTTCTAAGTACCACCGTAATGGTCGCGGTTCGATCCACTGCTCTATTTGTATTACAGATTGGTACGGCCCGTAAAGTAACGGCTAAATGGGACTTATTAGAATTAGGTACAATGTGTATGGAAATTTAAACTCCTGGTGTTAGCCAATAGCAAAGCTTCTTTTCGTACACTTTTGTAGTACTCTGGCTAACTTCACTTTTTCATTCGAAGTAAAATGAATATATATTATTGAAGTGGTAAAACCTATACACTCCATAACTGAAGTTAGAAGCGCTTAGCTTAGGTAAAACAATAAAGACAGACAATTTTATTTTATACAGCTATCGTAAATTATTGAACAGAGGTCTTGCATTCCGAAATCTACTTCGTGATTGATCGGACAA
>JWHW01026172.1:138132-176258 GCA_000931545.1 Papilio glaucus
AAATAAAATAACCAAACTGAAAAGAGAAACAACATTAATGATTCTATTTCACTATTCTAAGCTTAAATAATTATAACATGAAATGTTAACAACATTTTATCTTGCCCTAGGAGAACTTATATCATAACCGACGAGCATGTATGCGTAGATGTATGAATGTCGAAGAAGCAAAAGAGGTGTGCCAGGATCGCGCCAAATGGAAATCCATGATCTCTGCCTACGTCTTCGGGTTACGCGCGTGAGCGCATATTTATTTATTTTATCTTATTGAGACTCTTTACATCTGTAAAAAGTTTAGTCATAAATTACATTAGTCTGTAAGTCTCTCAAAAAGAATAAAATAAAATAAAATAAAATAACTTATGTCACTAACTGTCATAACTTATGTCACCAACTGTCACAGTCAGTAAAAAAGTAACATAACAAAACTACATGAAGTTTACTTCATTTAAATACGAATAACTATAACCGTTTGTTACAAATCTTCATATACTTTTACTTGATTGCCGACATTAAGTATATTGTGCTTGGCGGACGCGGGACGGTGATAACATATGAGACGAGGCTGCTCATTTGCAAATAAAATAAATGATTTAATGAACCCAGTAATATGTTTTGTTTTATCTAAACTTATAAAATAAGTTATTGGTTAAAATCCATTTTCGAATATCAATCGGGAACTCCTGAACCAGATCGTCGATAACTTAGCTCCGACACAAAGGAACGATGCTGGTGTGGAGGATGCAAACAACTGGGCTTTTATCTTAATTGATTTCTTTTCAGTTCGAGTCTCGCCTAATTGCGAGGCCCTTTGTTGGCTCCAATTCGCTTTATCCCACTTTACGGAGATTTAAGAAATCCATCTTTAGATATCCAACGTCTCCATTAAATTGAAATTATCTAAATCCGAATTTGAACCTTATTTATATTAGGTTTTAATGAAAAAATCTGAAGCGATTATGTGATTTGAATCAGATAATTTATTTTTAATTATTTTTTTTAGGGCAAACGTTTTGTTATCGATCCTAAGCACCGACGATATGATGACTTTGGCACTTTATTGGTATTTTAATAACTTAGCTGCACACAGTTATTCTTTTTCATTTTTCTTTTCGATTGACTACAAAGAACTTTACCTAAAACCAAATAATCGTGTTGCTTAAATTTCGCCGAAAAACTGACCTTTTGATATAAAATGGCAAAGGGTCAGGCACCTCTTTATTAACAAAATATTTTCCACTTTCCTGAAATAGTCCCTTCACGCCCCTTCGGCCGACCTAGATAACTTACCGAGCCTTTGGGGATACAAGTGCGTAACGCAACCGGCCGACGTATAGAAATAAAAGCACTAACTTTAACTTAAGTATAGAATGCTTTTCCCCACTTTATATTAATGCGATTTGTATATAAGGTATTTTTTAAAATAATATTGTCTTGTTTCTTTTACAGCAAATTGTTTTCATGTACCAATTTTCTTGCAGAACACAACTATTATTTAAATTGGCGTTAGCTGAGAGCATTATTTAAAACTCAATCATAAAAAAATGATTTATTTTAGTACGTGTTCTGGCATTCCTCGGGGTTCTCTTCAACCTAATTCCTATTCCAAACAGTATCAAGTTTTAAATTCAAATCTTGTAATTGGAGTATGTCCTAAGCAAACAGGGCTTAATATCAAAGGGAATCCGTACAGGAGCCGTACAGTGAGCGTAATTCCATCGAAGTCCACCTTTAATTGAATATACTGCTTTCAAAGCTCCGAAATTTGACAGGCTGGCTACATTAGCATTGTACAAACACGTTCTTGTACATTGTGTCATGCTAGCAATTACGAGGGCTCATTTGATTTATACCTTTTACGGGTCTCTCTAGGCTCCATCACTATAGCAGTAGTAACACGCTCTACAAACTTCATGACCCCTGAAAGAATACACTAGACAGTTCTCTCAATCTTAATTCGGTGATTTCCATAATGACGAAGCTAACATAATTATGAAATGAATTTCATTTCATTTCAACATAATTATAATAGTGGTAGAGTCTGCAACAACATCAGTTGCACGAATGTGCCGGCTCGACTAGTGAAATACTACGAGCTCACAAAAGACAGACGTGAAGTAGAAGTATTTTATGCTTGTCTTTCGTATCATGAGTGAGGTTCAGGAGGCCCGGTGTTAGGCATCTTCCCCTTCCCATCCTTTCCTACAAGGGATGGGCTGGAAAGGGGAAGAGGATAGGATAGGAGAGATGATGAATAGGAAATAAGGAAATATCATTTTCCTGTTCATTAACGGCAAGCAACGCATCTGCAACTCATTTGTTTGTTGCGGATTCCCAAGGGAAGCGGTCACTTGACATCAGGTGGACGCTTGCTCGTTTGCCACCTTGTTCCCTCAATCTACTAAAGAAATCACTTGTGTTCTATATGCGCGTCTTACGAGAGGCTGTCCCGCGATGAAGATTGGCGATAGAAATAATTATCTTTGTATTTCCCTTTGAGTTATAAAATGCAAATTACATTTTTGTGATAAAGAAAGGTCAACAGTCTATTGATATTTTATAGCAAAACGAATTGTCCAAGCGCTTAATCTCTTGGAAGTTATGTACGAGCTAAATAAAGGCTATAAAATATTGAAGATCTTTAACAAGTATCTTTATTTTATTTTTTGGGATAAGTTCTAGGAAGACATTAAACACATTAATGTTGATAATATTTTTATATAACTAGTCCAATTTTTATACGTTTGAAAGACCTAATGTTTTTTAACCTTTAATAGGTTTTCAAAATTATCCGGACCTCGATAATTTATGTTCAACTTCGAGCCTCACTAAAAAGTACTTGACGATCCCTGTTCTAGTCTTTACTAGCTAGTTAAGCTAGTCGATGCATGGCGCTAGGGCAGGTAAAGCTCCGGCTATGTCGCGATGTATGGGCTTTATTTAAATGGTATATAATACCACGAAAAGTTGAGGAAACTGATGTGATCATAGCCGTGACCCGGGCTCTGGTATTCTTATACATAGATCTTGTTTGATTAACTACAGCAGCCTGCGAATGTTTCTGCGCGAAAGTTTTTCAATCAGCCGACTACTTCCCCAAGTTAAATTGCGGTCTTCATTTATAAAGTTACCTTTGCTCGTGTTATAATGCCAGGAGTTAAATTGTCTTCATTTGTTTTGACTTTCGTTTTCATTGTCCAACTTTATTTGTACAATTAAATTTTGTATTGAACGCTTTTGTTTCTTGAAGCTTACTGATTATTTTAAAATGAATTAACTTGCTTTTTGTTTGTTTAAAAACAATTTTGTTCACTGATGCAAGTTGCCACATCGCAAAGTACATGTCCGCAATATGTCGTGAATTTTTTTAAAACTTTCGGCCGCATCTTACGAATGCAGGGCAACGTTTCCATTTGCTCAAACGTGAGTCGCTTATGTATGAACAGCTTTAAGTAACTTTGCACTCAAAACAGATTTTTTTATTTTAATTTTTTGTAGTATACGTTATATTACAAAGTACATGGACAGGCCCACTCGAGATTGACTTCGGAAGAGAACTGAATGAAAGTGGCTGGGGTGGCGTGTTTTCAATTTATTTACATTTTTGTATATATATTGTAGTGAATTTGAAGTTACTGTTTTAAAGTTATATTGTAAATATCCATAGAATGGACATTTAAAACTAGCACTATTAAAAGGCGGATCGTTCCCTTTACAATGCCCTTTGTGGCCCTGGCAGCTCGAAATAGGAACACAAATTAACACAGCTCTTTTAATTTCATTAGCTCTGTAGATTAATCACTCTGTGCTTTCGTTTTGTACTTTAATAATTAATTGCTTTAATTTTTATATTATTAAGAATTTTTTTTTTCAAGTGATGTCGAGTGTTTTTCGTCATTCGCCGTTTCAACCGATATTCATCCTCGTAGGCGTAGGCTTACGTCGTAGCCGATACTCATTGAAGGCCTACGTAGGATTAGATAATCATAGACTTGCCGAGTCGTCTAATAAGCCAGTACCTATACAGTATGGACTACGATCATACTGTCTGAACATTTGTAAATTTATCAGAAGAAATGAATTTAAGTGTAGCATTGTGAACGTTTTATATTGCCGAAGATCCATCTAAGTGTCCCCGCGCGGTGATGTACTGGATGCAGTACGTAACGAGGCAACGCAACACGTCTCAACATTCCTCGCCGCTTTGAAATATACTCGCCTCGCTCGCTAAAAGCATCGCCGTCCGCGAGTATTTCTCGTCTCTCTTCAATTCCGTTTTATTCTCTAAACTGGCGCACGATCCGTCCGCGCCGAGGAAACAATGCGACGTGCATTTAACACATTTCCTCGCTGCAGACATTTCACGACGCGGTATTTAGATAGAACTCCTTTTTAATTTATTTATTTAAGAAACGTTTGAAAATCTTGGGTCACAATAACAATTATACAGTACTTTCTATGAAATTAATACATAGGATATATAAATATGCGGTCACGCCCCTAACCCAGAGGGGTAGGCAGAGATCATGGCGCGATCCTGACACATCTCTCTCGCTTCTTCTACATTCGTACATCTACGTATACATGCTCGTCGGTTATGGGTGCTTCTTATATCGCCCTTTGTTAATAAACCACTAATCTGATCGATATAAGTTCTCCTAGGGCGTCCCCTACCAACACTGCTCACTTTTGCTACATAAATTTGTTTCGTTATTCTCTCTATTCATCCTTTCAACATGCCCGAACTTATACTTTTCCTACTTTTTATGATAAGAAAAACATGTCCATTCTGCACTGAAAAAATTGACTGTTTGTTCGATTTGTTTTCAATTATTTGGAACTTCACATAGCTGTAACATTACCACGTTAAAATAGAAACAGCGCTGTGAGTAGTACCTACAAATTAGTGACGTTGAGCCGTGAGATGCACTCGAATGCTCAGTCCGATGCTCAATGACTGATATTGGAAACTCATTGCAAATTTGAATAATTCATTGGTCAATAATTCCACGAACTTCAATGTCCGGATCCTTTTCTAAATCTTCGCAATAGCGCTGGAAAATCATTGTGCACTGTAAAAAGTTTGTTTTTAAAGTGAAACTTCTTTTGGCACGGTAGGGAAAAATGTTCCTTACGCGTTACGCGTTAAGACCTTAATCAATAAACGCTAAATAATTAAAAAGTATAGTTAAGTATTTATACTACGGGATTTAGTATATAATAATGACACTTGTGTAAATGTATATAATTTTTTTTGTTGGTGTTAATTATTGTAAATGGAAATACCTTTTCCATCCTAATAATTTATAAGTATATTTCAAAATAATATTAAAAACATTAAACTGTGTGACATATACATACATGAAATAAATCTTTATTACACATTTTAAGACATATAAGCCATGCTGTTTTTTAATTTTAAAAATCGTACCACAAGATGTTAAGTTGCTAGTAGTTGGATGTATTTAAAACAATTAAAAATACAGACTATAAAAATATGAGATTAAAACCTCGTTGCTGACTTTTACATTACGCCTTTAAGTATTCAGGAAGCGTGTACGGGGTAGGCAACAAAAGACTACTAAGTACGGCTTAAAGATGTATTCTATTTTTGGGATGACCGTATCATTTATTTAAATCGTCCACAAGATAAGACTTTGGTAAAACGGTAGCTGACTCGCTTAAAACGACTGAATAATTTCCTGATACATTTTGGATTCCTGATGTAACCTAATGGTCGCCCATTAACCTAATTATACTTTTCAATGTAAACACACTTACAAGAATCGTTGTTTTAGCATTTGGAATGAAAAATAAAGAAAAAAAATAGAATTAAGCAACTGCAAAAAATTTTCGCAATACATGACGTTAATTAAAAAAAATATTTATAAATTTTGAAAACTACGCTGTTGCTTTCTAATGTAGTTAAAAATCTGTATTTCTGTATGTCAATATCAATTAAAATTATTTATTCTTCATAAATCGGTTTTATCCGAGTTAAAAGAGTTTAATGTCAGGACAATACTATTTTTTATTCCGATCAAAAAACAAAATGTATGTATCAGAACTTGAACATATTTTATTGTACATAAAAAACACGGTATCGGTATTTGATGGCCGGGATAATCGCTTTGTGTCAGAGCTGTAAAGAACGACGCAAATAAATAAAACATACGGTCACATTTTTATTTTTGATTCACAATTTATCTGTTAACACGCTTGAGGAAATTTAACTCGTCATAACTAAAAGTTAAATTCCCTCAACCGTATACTTGTGGATTTTTAACGTATGGCACATTTAATTGGATACCTAACATGTAAAAAGAGTTTGAAGCAACATACATTACCGTGTGAAGAATAACCATGAAATGGTAGTGTAGTATATTCATAATGTAAATTGTAGTACAGGTATAGCCGTGTATAACAGTGTGTAGGTGTATAACAGTGAATAATAATGTATATCTATGTAACTTTAAGAATTTATGTTATTAATTAAATAATTATTATTTCTCACAGATCTAGTTGTGTAATTTCATCGCTACAGTCATTTTACGATGGTATTTTGTTATTGTGTGAAACTTACCTGGTGAAGTTCATTCATTCCCACGTTGAGGCAGGACTATCTTGCTATCCAATAGGTTATAGCCACTGACATGTTGATACAGGCCGTGCAAAACTTGCTGCGTTCAGTCGCGAACTATGCACAACACGCTCTGTTGTTGCTAAAAGCCTTTCGGTTAACAGGAATTCCTTTGAATTCAGTTTTGTTCTGTAAAATTTTACACAGTTCTCCGATGAACCGGAAAACTGAAACGCGTTTAACGTCTGCCTCCGTTCTTTTTATTATAGTTTTAATATAATCCGTTCCTGTATAACTGACATTTAGAATGGCACTGTTATAGTTATTTATGGTTTTAACTTTTATTCACACTTTTCAGTATGAGAAATCAAATTAACTCCTTTCATTTTAACTGAATTGAATGAAATTACTCCTCGAGCTGATTTGAGATTGGTCAAGTCTGTATCTATACGGTTGTTTCGGAGCTATTCAACCAGCGGGATGGCGTCTTATATAAGTCTTAAGCTCCAGAAATGTATATTGAAGAATTTGAGCGTTAACGTTACTTTGAGAGTCGATCACACGCAAGAAATTTGTTGAAAAAGTTGCAAATTGAGTAAAATTGGCTGTAAAATATTATAAAAATGTTATCTCAATTATTACGTAATTATTTTTTCATGCATAAAAACGTCCGGGAGCTTGTTGGAGTGGTTACCCGTACAAAGCGTTGTCGAAGCTTAATGAGAAATATGATTTTGAGCATTGGCAATCGCATAACTAAAAATGTTTTACTCACAGATCACAGTTTTTGTCACATTGTTGATATATTTTACTAAACAATTTTGATAATTATTTAAGAGTGGCTAGCCATCATGACAGCAACACAAATGATTTTATGTATTATGCCTGCAGGGACAGAGGCCTCCGTCCGAGAGAGGGATGGGACCGTAATTCACCACGCTGGCCAAGTGCGGGTTGGTGGGTGTCACATATCTTTGAATTTAGTAGTTCTAAGACGTGCCGGTTTCCTCACGATGTTTTCCTTCACCGTTTTTGGAGCAGTGGTGATAAAATAAATTACACAAAGTAAGGTGCCTGTCTTCGAACCCTCGACCGTTCGTAAACCGGGGCCTAAACCACTGGGCCTCCACTGTCCGAATTTATTTATTTACTTTGATTTATGAGCATGTTAATGCGCAACCAAACGAACGCTGTTATCGCGGCCGAGGTCGCAAAGCCTCGTCGGAGGTCATTTATCTGGTGCTTAACCTTAGCAGGCTCGTTAACATGATTCATGTAATGTCCTGGCGGAATATAGTTAATTTGTTCATAATAATATAACGTGAGGTTAATTACTTTTATATTTATATCACAAAGAATTATTAGTTTAATTTTAAATTAAAAACATTTATATAAATTGCAATTAAAATATTTTTTGTAATTATATCGCAGTGTAGGTTTAGGAAGGGTGTTTGATAACTTGGACAAACAAAACTTAATTAAGCTCTTCTTTACTTGATGAAATGTTCTTTCATATTCAGAACATTTTGAGTTCCGTGGAAATTATTGCTTTCTTGGTTCTATGCGTATACGTCTGACGACTAAGGATCCCCAATTTCAATCGTCTTCCTCTATTTATCCTTACCGAAGAAAGAAATGATAGGAAGGGGAAAAGGATTTGACGGGGGAGTAGACGATAGATAAGGGGAGAGGCCCCGTCCATTAAAGGTAGGCTACACATCTGCGACTCACTTCCTTGTTGCAGATGTCAATGGGCAGCGGGCACTTAACATCAGGTCGTTCTCCATCTTATTCCATAAAAAAGAAACTCTTACATTTAAAATGATTACAAAAACTTCATCATCTTCTTCAGTCAGTTTCTTGAAAGATTGAAACTGATTGAAGATATATTATTTCATTTCAATGTTTTTGAAAACAAACCTTGGTATTACCTCGGCGCCGAAGGGTACTCAGGTAACATTCTAGTAGAGACGTTACATTTTTCTCCGGCTACATCTCGCAATAAATCCCCCTCGCGCCGGATCTAATCCTGCGACACCGCGACACCTCGCCGCTCTAACTTCGTGATATTTTATATCTCGAGCACATCGTGTTTATGCTGGTAGATACGCTCTTCAACTTTTAGTCGGACTTTTATACCTCGTGTCCGGCGATAAAACGCTTACATGTACATTTTCAAATTAGAAAATTTTAGTTTTTTATATTTTAAAATTAGTGGCACAGGAAGAATCAAAATTATGGAAGTAAATAAAGATGTCTTCTTTCCTACCATTTCTTTTAAATGTGTATTACAATAAAATATTACTCATACAATGAACGTATGTCATACTTGGTTTAAGCATTAAGTGCCGTCTCAATTCAACAAGGATTGTCCTCCAAGTCACAAAGTCCGATGAGATGTTAGTCCACACTAGATTTACATGTAATATGTTACCTTATAACAATGGTAGAGCCCGCAACATCTGTTGCACGAGTTGGCCGGCTCAACCGGTGAAATACCACGACCTCACAGAAGACAGGCGTGACGTAGAAGTATTGCGTTTCGCCTGATGAGTGAGGTGCCGGAGGTCTAATTTCAGTCCTCTTCTTCTTCTCATCCTTTTCTAATAAGGATAGGATGGGAAGATGAAGAGGATTGGACGGACACGGGATGTATGTGGAAAAGAAATCTCCTTCTTCCCGTCTATCCCTTCCTCTGTTCATCAAAACTAGGCAACACATCTGCGACTCTTCGACTGCTTGTTGTGGATGCTCAAAGGTAGCGGTCGCTTAATATCAGAAGACCTGCTTGGTCGTTTGCCACCTGGTTCCATAAAAAAAAACTTTATAAATTTGTTTCAACTGTTTTATTGCAATCATATTACACCATTTTAACAGTGGTAGAGCTCACAACAACGTATGTTGCACGAATGGGTCGGCTCGGTCAGTGAAATACCACGACCTCACAGAATTTTTTTTTTGATAAGCGCTGTAATACATATAATAAATAACCAACCGTTGACTTTCTTGTCCTAGATCATTGAACATTATAATCGTTTTTATTTACTTAACACATTCTAAACTCTCTGAGATTCAAAGTTAACGAAGCGAATATTATTCTTGAGAATGGCGCCACCAAAGTTCATTTCAAGTTGCAGCTGTAGTTAGTTCCGGTCGTAGCATCTCAGCGCTAGACGTACTTCGAAACGTATTACATTACATTCATTTTATAAGGCTAGGGATTTGAAAAGTTACGTAGACTAGTACGTCAGTCTTCTGATTTGAAGTGATATGCGCGAAATGATTAAAAAAGTCAATCAATAAAAGACAAAATCGACCAATCATAAAAAAAAACATTTTTTTAACTTAGAAACCATGTTAACATGGTTGCCAAATCGATATCAACTTGACAAAAATGTTAATCAAGGGACAAACAGCGAATATGAAAAAATAAAATAAAAAACAAAACCGCTTGACACGTGACCCGCCGACCCGCCGACCTGCCGACGCGACCTCCACTTGATAATTCCGACATCGACGCTGGCTTTAGGTCCATCCCCGTTGATTGCTTCGGGAAAATTTGATACAGAACCAATATTTACAAAAGGAATATCGAAGGTCGAAGTATATACACGTTATTGCTTACTGCGTACAATAATATATAGAGAGTATTGAGTAAATTGATTAAGGAGAAATTACTTCGGTTCCTAAGCTCAAACAGGAGCCGCTTATTTATTCGGTGGATAAATAAACTTAGGATATGTGATAATTATTTATCACTAGCTGTTGCCCGCGACTTCGTCAGCGTTTAATCAAATAAAACATCGTCAACACTACTACCGTCACTATCATCATCATCACCACCACCACCACTACCATCAGTTCAGTCGTTTTGGAGATTACCCGGAATAACCGGATAGACAGACAGACAGACAAAAATTTAAAAATTGCATTTTCGTTATAAGTACCGTATATAAATCATGTGTATTGAGTATGGGAATTGTATTTTGATATTACATACAGACACTTCAATTTTATTTATCTGTATAGATTAATTTAAGTGTAGTAACAATTAATATGTGTCTTAGTGGAAGTGAACATTTCAGTGAATTTCTCCAATCACATAGTTCCAAATGAAGACGATTGTGTGAGATTCTATAAAATCTAATTTATTCAAAACAAAACAACTATACTTACACAGACATGTTAACAATTTTTTTTCCTCGACAAAAATCTTATATGTTAATGCTATGCTACATGAAGCTGTACCATACATTGGAATAAGATTTATGACACGCTTGGGTGTACAAAACTGTAGGGTGTCTGTTGAATAGAAAAGCGATGACTACCGTTTATGTCATTTCAGTGCCAGAAGAAGAAGAAAGAGAGGTGTGCCAGGATCGCGCCAAATGGAAATCTATGATCTCTGCCTACCCCTCTGGGTTACGGGCGTGAACACATATTTATTTATTTACATAAAACGAATGCGTTGTCCATTGAAATGAAAGCGTAGAGTGGAAACGTTGGAATCTACAATCTTGAAATAAAACATTTGGTTATCTTGATTTCGGAGATGCTCTTCGTATACATGGCGGACGTGGAAAATGACAGAGAGTTGTCAAACTAAAAACAGTCTTAAAAACAATAAAGATTTTTAGAACTAGACTAGACTACTAGACTAGTTGTGTAGTCTATTTCAACTCGTGGTAATTAAACAAGACTATCTTCTCTGGTGACATGCTAGCATAGCATAGCATATTATTCATATGTCGTTAGCATCACTCGACGGACGTATGTTCAAACGAAGATGTTAAATTTGAGAAAACTTCCGGCAATCGTCGGGAGCGGCGAAAACAAGATTTTATGAGAAGTTGCTAATGCACACTTGAGACGCTTAAAATTTCAACAGTAAAAGTTCGTAGGCACTCGGCGATGGAATAATTTAGCAGTTCCACTCCGAGCTCCAGAAGTTACACATATTACTCGACTGTAATTACGAGCAATAACTCATGTACGAGTACGTATCGCGAAGTCTGTACCAAATGAGCCTCATAAATAATTGATAGCATATGAACACTTGTTACAAGCAGCATCATGATTATATATATAATTATATGATTTTTTTTTTAATTTTTGTACGTATTTTATTGAAATACATACTGTCTGTACTGTCTTCCAGCAATTTATATTTCCACCTGTTTAGAAAACAATTTATTTTTTTACGGAAGAAGGCGGCATTCGCCGCCTTCTTCCGTCGCTTCTTCGGTCGCTTAACGCCTTCTTCGGTCGCTTAACACTGACCCGCTCGCTCATTTGAGCGAGCGGGTCAGTGTTAAGCGACCGCTACCCATAGATATCCGCACCAAGGTAACGAGAGAAAAGACGGGTAAAAGGATATTTCCCTTTCCCCCATTCATCTCCTCCCCGTCTAATCCTCTTTTCGTCCTATCCTTATTAGTAAAGAATGGGAAAGGGAAGGGAACTGAAATTGGACCTCCAGTCCCTCATTCATCCAAAGAAACGCAGAAATATATTTCTACTGAACGCCTGTCATCTGTGAGGTCGTGGTATTTCACCGGTCGAGTCCTGCAGTGCAACAGATGTTGTTGTTGCTGGCTCTGCCTCTGTAAAAGTAAATCTGATTTTGTTAGCTTCACTTTGTTCTGTTTTCTTTACCTGTTGATTTTTAATGATAGAACCAGAATCTGAAAATTATGTTTAAAAGTTTTTTCCTTTTGTATACAGTCCTTTCTTAACCTCTTTTCAATATAGTGGCACCTAACTTATTTCTAGTTTAATATTTTTTTTCTTATACTCCGCACCCGTTTTTAAATTAAAAAATCTTATTTTTGTAGATTTATTTTTATTACCAAGAAATACGCGTTCATAATTCCTGAAGCGAGTAAATCCCTACAAGACAAATTTTGTATTTGAATAAATGTTACAGATATAATAGATGGTTTAACAAAGCTTACAATTTCTTATGACAAAGGAAATCACCCAAGACGAAGTGATGTGACAATAATTGTGGTGGGCAACATTCACGTCGTTTCAGAATTCCTTTTTCTCGCAGGACATGTTGTAGTCGGCCGCCCCGCTCGATTCCGACTCGCCGGCGACGTCTCTGACAAACAACCACTTCGTCTTGTGCCACACGTCGTACGAAGCCGCTTTAATTAAACATGGCATATTATTTATGGTCAGCTCGTTATGTTGTTAAGATTAAATTTGTTCACAGATGTATTCTTTCGCCGGAGTTTATTCCTGAGGAAATATGAATAAAAATTAAGTTGTCATATGCGTATTATTTTTGTACTATAATTTATTTCACAGCAAGATGTGATATTTGTAAACAATTATTTTTACGTTAGATATCGTAAATATATACCTGAATATTTTCTCCTCAAATTACCTTATAACATTAGCTATCCATATTACACAATTTCACTTCACTTTATCTCATGATTGCCACAAAATTACATTTCCGTTGATAGTATAAAAAGTGTAATGGCCGCCATGTATGGTAAATGACATTTGTTTACAACAATCATATCTTACAATGAAACAAGTGCTGTTATTTTTGTTTGAGTAAATGTTTGCATTCCTTAATCACTAAAAAGTGACTGGATATCTGCTAGAACAAAATAGATATTTTAGTCACCATATTTATATATTCTAGTGGAATGGAATGACTAATGTAAAGAGCACACCATTTCGTAAATTAGTAAGAAATAACGTCCGAAATCACTAACGATACAGCAAATAATAAAGGAGACAATTTCGGTCGTCGATTGCAGTAGTTATATTCGACAGGCTGGCAACATTTCACCGGCCGCTGTCTGTGACACGCACGTTACACGGCTTCGCTTTGAATGCGGCGGCGGAGGCGGAGGCGGAGGCGGAGGCGGAGGCGGAGACGGGTTTCAAGCTTTGTTGTTTGTGGGGACGTCCTGAAATTTGTGGGCGTATTTAGTTGAAAAGCAGTTTGTGTAGTGATAACTTTAAAGGTTATATAATTCCCAACCGATGATAGTATTTGCTTAACGAACTAAATATTGATTTTAATAGAAAACATAAATTAAGTTCGCAATCCAATGGAAAGTGTTATGACACTGCACATTTCAAAACACCTGATAAAAATTAATGGCTGGTAATAAATTTTTGAGCTCTAACATAACAGTGGTAGAGCCCGCAAAAATAACATCCGTTGCACGAATGGGCCGGCTCGACCGGTGAAATACCACGACCTCACAGAAAACAGGCGTGAAGTGGAAGTACTCTGCGTTTAGTCTGATGAGTGAGGTGCCGGAGGCCTAATTTCAGTCCTCTTTCCCGTCGTTCGAGTATTGGGCGGGGAGGGGGTTAATGGAGAAAAGGAAATATCTCTATTCTTGTCTATGTCCTCCTCTGTCCATTAAAGGGCAACGCATCTGCAACACGGTTTTTGCGGATGTCTATGGGTAGCGCTTACCATCAGGTGATCCGCTTGCTCGTTTGGCACCTTCTTCCATAAAATAAACTATTTTTGGGCAGTAAATAATAACAAAATGGAGTGTGAGTTAACACGCGGGAGACTCAGATGAATGACATTGTTTTCGAGTCGATGTAAAAAAATCATTACACTTTTTCGTTTGACAAAATCCAAATCACACGTCCTAAAAAAAGTTTCACTTAAAAAAAAATCAGACATAATCCTAAATACAACTAGTATTTACTATAGAACATCATAATTTTATGTACGAACATGTTATCTACAGTCTATTTTAATAACAAATATTTTACTTTAATGCAGAGTGTAAACCGTATAAATCCTTAGAGTGCTCTGCGCGATACAAACTCGAGAGGCTCACGGCCCTGCGTACAGAGCCACTCTCTAAAGCAAATATTAGCGCTGCTTGGCTGCGAGCTGCCACGCAGGCTAAGCTAATCCTCAGCATCTAAAATACTGTACGGAAAAATTAATATTACTCGTACTTTTTGCTATGATTGTGTGTGGACAGAGGAGAAGTAGTAGGTAAATAACTACATTTCTTTCTCTCAAGCAGGCTATTCGTCGCATCGTGGAAAAGTTTGATAGTGTCTCAAGACCTAAAAGTAGACCTTCAGCACCCAACCAGATAGAGATTGATGCGTAATGAAGAAAACATAGTCACCGGTCAGTATCGAAGAAGAACCAAATGTCAATTCGAAGCCGAAGAAAAACAATTTTGGACGAGGTCGGGCAAAATTACAGATTTGATTGCCGGAAAAAAACGCCGCACATCCATCCGATCGTCAAAAAATTGGACGGACCGCTTGAAGCACAGACAGCGAAGCCGAGGCGGCCATTTAAATGATGTCTATTCCATACTTAATGGGATAAATATAGCGTCAAATAAACCCAAAATCAATTTGATATCTCATTACATTTTGATATATATGAATGATGAGAAGTAGAATAATAGATAATTAATAACCTTTATTTCGATCAACGGTACACATCACGTTGATTGAAAAAGTTCCTGTAAAACTTAAATTTGGACTACAAAAATTTTCTGCAGTTGATTACCAATAGAGTGATGCGTGACGGCTTACTTTTGGTCTTATTTATGTTCTTGTCGCAATAGAACTTGTATTTCTCATAGGTACCATTTGTTACAGAATCTTGGAAATGTAATATTTTTATTTCTGAACATTTCCTGCTTAGGGGAGCGCGAGGCGCGAGTGGAGGGCTCTCACGTGCGGCCCACATCGCGCTGTTAGTGAAACCAGCCGTGAGATTCGCTCTGCGGCTGTAGCCAACTTATATATAACTTACACTTTATAAGCTAATATTATCTACGCAAATACTTTAATGTTATTTAATTCATATAAACTATTTTATAACCCGACTGTACGTTGACCTCTCCAAACTTAGTATTAGCCAACTCACAGCTAAGGCTAGATGCGACATCGGTGAAATTTCAAGTATTTTTTGTTAGTAAAACACTTCTAGGATTGTATAAATCTTATTAAACGGTCGGACAGATATACTATGTTTGATTTTCATTATCTTATGGCTAATTAAGTTATTCTGCTACCGCGACAAAGGGCCGCGATGTCTCACGGCGCTTAGCAAAGTCAAAGGAACGAGGCACTTAATTATATTTTGTTTGTGAAATAATTATCTCGAGCTTACTTTGTCGCAAAGGCTCCGAACTCGAGGACCGTGGAATTTGTTCAACTTTGCTCACTGAGGCCGCCAACGATAAGGGCATCCTAATTGACACGGAGTTCACAAACAACAGAGAAATTTATTTATTTATTATATTTTATTATTCATTAAACAAATTCATCAGCTAATGAGATGGTCTTTGTAAAGGAAATTTTGATTCTTTAGTCTGGATAGGTCAAATAAATTTTATGAACTTGGTTTATTTAAGAATCCCTTATAATATAACCAGCGACCCGCCCCAGTTTCGCACGGGTTGTTTCTTCATTCAAACTTTCATCTCCTACTTTAGACCCTTAGGGGATTATTTTTGGATTAACCCTTTTTTAGTGCTCGCCTATGTAATGACAGAAATCTCTGTAGAAAATTTCAATTGTGTGCTTTGCGATGGCGTTTATAGTCAGTCAGTTTCTTCTCTTAAGCATATACTATGTGGAAGATTAACCTGTCAAGGTGCTACTAATTCTTTGTTTCGGGTGGAAGTACAAACTAAGATGCTTTTGCCGGTATTTGTTCTAGTTTAAATTTAATTTAAATACATACTAATGTATAAGCGACTATGAGTCGAGTTTGTCGCAATCAAATCGTGAGACCAAGTTTTAACGATGCGTCTGCAGTGATCGTCACAGTTTTAAAAAACATTTTATTCAGCGCGCTAATGGAAGGGATTTGATCGCGAATGAAAAAGCGCCATGAATATTCATAAATAGAAAGGCGGAGAGCTTCGGCCGCGTTATGAGATTAGCACTAATTGATCGAGCATAAATTACGATATAGTTGATAAATCGAATTCCGTATTAACTGTTTTTTTCTCACAGTGGTGCGGGGACGGCCTGACTACATATTTTAAGTGACATGACTTGACGTTTCATATGATTTGATTATTTCGTTAGTATTTCAGTAGAAATCTTAAAACATAATGTGACAGCCGGGTCAGTGTACAGCAGTGCTTAGAACATAATGTGACGAGACAGCCGGGTCAGTGTACAGCAGTGCTTAGAACATAATGTGACGAGACAGCCGGGTCAGTGTACAGCAGTGCTTAGAAAATTAAATGTATTACATATTGTAAGTATACATACAGTTTGGCATTTTTTGTGTATCTTTTATCACATTGTATAGGTAATAAATATTTCTATATCTGTTTGGTTCGTTTTGATTACAAGGACGATAGAGATTTTTCTTTCGTCGTGTTCCTCGTGAAAGACTTATCTGTTTATATATTTATTTCCGCGGGGAATATCCGTATTGTTAAGCTTTCACAATTCACATTTCTTTTGAAATATGTTTGCTCGGCAACGCTTCTTAATATTCCTGTAATGCCTCTCCAGAGATCGCGTTGGATTTTGAGAATATTTTAACAAGATCATAAAAGTAACGTACAATATATAAAATAGATATATGATAATGAAGAATATTTTCTATTTTATTATAATATCAAAGGAAGTGCTGGAAAAATAATGAATAAGAAAAAAGAAACTGTTTCTGTAAAAATCACGTAACGAATATACTCCGTCCGTCCGAATATGTTCCGACTTTATGTGTTCAGTGAAATTCCGTCCTGTATTCTGTGTAGTACACACATCGCATGTATGTATGTATAGCTAAACTTGAAATATAGAAACGACCTGACCAAAGGTTGCCAATTACATATTTTTACTTTATAACAATCGAATTTTCACTTCACAGAATCATGAACGTGACAGTTGACATCCAAACACAAAACAAATCCTACGTTACGTTTAAAATAAATATTTAAGATAATATGTTAAACTGATTTGTTTTAATTAAATATAAATTTGGTGCAGGTAGGTAGCGAGCTACATCGTTTGGGGGCGAAGGTGTTGCCGATACCGTCGGATAAGATCCGGCGCCCGGGGAGTTTTACTGCGGAATGTTGTCGCTGAAAAATATCACCTCAGCGTAGTTGTACTTGTGTACAGATTATAAATACTGTATATTGATTTTACAATATCTATCTAAAGTTATGGAAAAAATAATTTTATTATCAATCTTTCTCTTCGTAATCAAATCAAATATTCGAAATCAACGTAAACACGAAGAAAATGAAATGCCTTAAGACACTTGAATCATTGAAATGTACTCTGAAGTGTCCTGGATACGCCCTGACCTGTGCCAGATAAGAATATTTGAAATTTTATACAACATTTAAATTCCCTAATAGATTATTTCGATAGTCGAACGTACTAATGTAATTTATGACCTTGTTTTTCACAGCGCGGCCATTCCCCTTCGTATCATAAATTTCTTTGTCCTTTATGTTACTCGTTATAATGTCACCTTTAAACCACAATTCAGGTATATTTATTTCCCCATATAATATCAACGTGATTGGACTCCACCAAATATTTATAGGCTCAAGGTATGTTACGTTTCAAATTCTAGTATCCCCCTAAGATGTTGTTTGGGCTCCCTTATCCCTATTCCAATCTACCCAATAGCGCTGGACTGGCGATGTCTACATGATCCCAGCCAATTTAAGAGGAGCAGTGGTGACCCAGTGGTTTAAGCCGTGACTTACGTACTGTATGTCGGGGGTTTGAACTCAGGCAAGCGCTTTACTTTGTGTAATTTATTTCATTACCACTGCTCTAAAAACGGTGAAAACATTGTGAGGACACTGCATGTCCTTGAACCACCAAATTTAATAATCGTGGGGTGGGTTCGAACACTGGACTGGAATAATGTAAACTGGGTATTAACCTGATAAATTTTAAACAATTGAAAAAATATACATATTTACTAAGTATTCTTCCACTACGACTGCATCTAGACAAGAGCGATCCTACTTTGCAATTCAATTTGGTAAGTGCAGTCTATTGAGCTGCTATTGGAAGCTTAACCGGCAATCTAGACGCAACGTGAGTACAAATAACTATTTTATTCATATTTCAAATACGTCAATTCGGTTTTTTAAATTGATATGTAAATTTTAAATTGATATAGTGTGTGACGACCATCAGTGGAGTTAAACGATCGCCTCTGTTAATCATCAAGTGCTGAGGTCTCGTCTATTTTAAAAGAAATAAGAGAGGAAAATAAGCAGCTACTAGTTATTCAGTTGAATAGAACTAGAAGCGTACCTCAAGTTGTTATTGTAAGGAGGCCCTGTAACATCGAGTTTCCACTTCTCTACTCAAAGGCCATGAAAACGAAGAGAAACTCTTGAGATAAGAAATTTTATGAGTAGAGTTGACCAATTGACATCATATCATCATCATCTCCTCGTCTTTTAGCCAAAGTTTTTACGGCCTGACGCCAACCCTCCTCGGGAATCTTTGGTTGTAGTAAGTCTTATTTTACAAGTGTGATCTAAGACAATTCCGCTGCCGAGGTAACCAAATGTCGCGAAGACCGTTATTGGTCGGGGGCATCCCATCTCGTTAGGTGCCCGTTTAGTATATGTCGCTGGCCGACATTCTTCCCTTCGGCGTTATAATAACCTGCGTTATTATAAGTACTTCGGTCCTGTAGCCGGCGCCTTCTTCTGTTTCATGGAATTCCGCCAGTATCTCTTCTGTTTCGTAATCCATCACGTACTCTTATTGTTTTCGAACCAACCAATTCAGGATGAGAAGGCCGCATGCAGTAGACATTCAACGTATAATTTACATCACCTTGTAAATTAAATGACGCATAATGACTAAGGACATACGATTATAGTTAATTTTTTCATTGTTTTAGATTGAGGAGAGAACTATACTAAGTTAGATGCAAAGGTTTTTTTAAATTCTTTTTTACTTCATAGCTACAGAGCCTTGCTTACGTTTTTTTTTTAAATAATAATAGACATTTGAATAAAAAAATGCAGATCTCTTTGCAGCTTTACCTGCACATATAAGGTAGTGGACAAATGTACATATTTTCTTTTACAAAACACTTAAAATAATTTTCGAGGGTGCATGAAATGGGGCTTTGAAATTGAAGCTGTAAAGGAAGCGAGCTAAACGCTTCCCCGCTCCGGTTTCCGGTCGCAGCCGGCCGCCGCCGCCGCTGTAGCGGCACACACTCTAGAACGGCACTCCGAGTAATTGTGGCTTGACGAATCTCTTTTAGCGACCAACATATATTTAGTTAAAAGCTGGAACTTTAAGCGTTACGTTTGAAGACACTAGTAGTTGTCCGCGGCTTCGCTCACACGTTTCTTATCTTCCTCGCTGGAAAGTTTTGAAATTTGATTGATTAGGAAAATTATCATCAACATGTAACATGTTTCTGTCGTGTTTGTTTTCTTCATACGTTACCATGGCAACATATATTCGATTATTTTATTATATCTCGGAAATGTCCTTTTCTGTATGACTTGCAGGTTGAGTAGTTTACGCGTGAAAGAGTAACAACAAACATTTGATTTTTTTTATCAGTTAGGATTATACCTTAAATTTATAATGTTTAAAAAATGACAACGAAACCAAATCTATCTGAGACCTTGTTACTTCAACACAGTTATAGATCATGACAACCTCCTTCCCGAGCGCTTAGAAACACATTACTGCGAGAAGCTCGATTTATCAGTCGCGATAAATATATTTATGGCGTCGTTTAAAGTAACCCGATTATGTTAAATAACGCGATTACTTTATTATTTAGCTACAAGAGCGTGAGAGCTAATTTTTAAATCAATATTATAGTTTTAAAAACTACAAAACAAGCTTTCTACCACTATATTTATAGTATCTATTGTTATTTAATTTTTACACATTGATGGCGTTAATCTCAATGTGAAAAAAATCTGGTAAGGACAATGGGAACAATTATTTAAATAATTACATTGTGATCGGTTCTTGATAAGTGTGTAACGTTTCAACGTAATCGGACGTTTGGGAAAATCCCGTTCAAAAATACCAAGGTAATAAAAGCGTGGTAAAAATGAAAAAGAATTGTGGTATTTGAACAGGATGAAATACGAGAGACGTCGTTCGCGCTAAATATTAAGTCACGTCTGATATATGTAATACATGCGTCGACTACGTGCTCGGGATTTGTTATACTTCAGACGTATAAAATGAACCTTTTAAATTCATATCCCAACAAAAGGGTTGATCTCGTTGATAGGACATTTATGTTAAGCTGTTATGTCGCCCACCCTGATTTAGATATAATATGTACTGGTGAATAAATTTTTACATGATACAACAAACCAAAGATGTAATATAATGAAGTAAAATAATTGAAGTTTAATTTAGTGTTTCTAGTTGAACTAAACAGTTTAACTTTTAGTTAATCTGTTGTTAAAAATACTTTGTATCCATTTTCCAACAATGTGTAAGCTTCTATTTGCATTTGATTGAACGACGAACAAATTGAAAAGCACTTTTATTGGTTGTTTTGTTGCGTTCACGTGATGCAACCCGCTGCGGAAGGACTTTAGCATTAGTAATAAGTCGCTATCACGCGATCACGATCCTCTTTGGTTTATTTCGCATTGCAGGCACTTTTGCAGTTCGTCTTTATTTTCACATAAAAAATGTTAAAGCCTTTATACTGCTACCTGTACCTACTTAGTTGCCCTATAATTTAAAACATGCAAGCGTCCAGACCTTCTTCTTCTTGCCTTTTTCCCTCTTTTTTGTTGTATATGGGGTAGGCACAGTACGACTGTAGATCGGCCGGCCGCCTGCCTGACGACAACCCTCCTTGGGCACGTATATGAAGTAATAGTAGATTATCGAAATAATTAACTAATATTTCTTTTAACCATTCCCAACCAAGCTTAAATTTTGATCGGAATTATTTCACGACAATAGTCCAATGGCGGATTCCAACCCACGATCATTTTGTCCATGTTTCTCAGTACGTAACCCTTAAAACCATTAGGCTATTGGCGCTTACTTTGCTTGCTTCCAGATATTCTCAAAATAAATCTCTATATTCTCTAAAGAGGTCAATACTAATGATAGTGTGGCCCACATGCGATTCTAGTTTTTAAAATAAACACGAATAACACAATTTTATTAATTTATTTGAGTTAAAAATTATAATCTTGTTAAATGTTAATCAATAAAATAGTACGATAAAAAAAGAAACAGGATTTTTTTTTCAGGCAAATACGTATAAATAGGTTAAAAATGAAAAATCTGGTTAGTACACGAAATATTTATGTATTTATTTGTTTTTCTACATTTTATAGTGTCTTCTATATTAAGGTTTGATGGTCTCATCTAGAATTTATCACATTGAAATAAAAACCATCAACTTCTGCCACTAAGTAACAACACTACAAACAACAGACACATTTTTAAATGAATTTCTAACAAAGTTGCTAGACTAAAGATGTAAAATTTCTTGAATTCATATACACAGCATAGACAGCCTTCATGTACACCGACCATTATATGTCTAACTCAATAACTAATAGTGTTTAAGGTCCCACTTTTAATCATAGTTATAATACTGGCATACTCAATTCGTATATCTGTTACAAAGCACCATAGTAATATCTATGTAATATGTTGACTCAATAATTTATATGATATTTTGTTTATTTACATGAAACAATATTCCTATTTCTATACTGCTTCCAGATCCAATTACTTATAATGAGGCATGTCGGCTCCGCCATGTTCTCGCGGATGACTAAGCTATATATTTATTATTTGGGTTTTATCTTATTTTACTAAAAAACGAAATAAGTAAGACAATCACTAATTAGATATACTCAATGTAACTCAATACAGGTACATGACATGCCCATGTTTCGTATAATTATACAAAGAAATCGGTGGTCTAGAAGAAATTCCGTCTAGAATTAATTTCCAGATGTGCCAATCTTTACGTTGAACGGTACCTAATAATATTTTGAAATGTTCTGTGGTCTGGGCACTGAGGTTATATCCCACTTTTGATTTATTATCAAATGAAATTTATGACATATACAAAGGAACAATTATATCTATATTAGACAAGCGACTTCACTGTTTATTAAACAAAAGACTGAGAGAGGAAAAAGAGTGATTGGTCAAGTTTTATTGCTTCTTGTTTCTGTAATACTTAAAAGTAACATTCTAGCAAAGATAGAGAAAAAATATTACACTTTTTCGTTTCATAAAATCCAATTCGCGCTTTCTTAAATGAAGTTTCACTTCAAAATTATTGAAATCACAGTCAAAGTAATCGAAAATAAATATGGGTTTATCTTTAACAATACAAATTTAGAAAACAAATGAACGCGGCCGTGTGATTGCTTATTGAAATTGGTTATTTTTCAATTTGCAAGATAAACAGAATCAGGAGAGGATTAATCTTGCGGTGAGTTTGTCGTTCGTTTTTACGGGATCCTATTTGTCGATGACATTGTACGTTTGAAATAAAAATATATATAATAAAAAGGGTTATTTTCGATAGTTCATACGAATGTACCTTAAACGGTTTTCAAAAAGGAGTTCGATGAGGAGAGACAATAAAATAAGTAATTGAAATATTATTTTATATGTATTAAATGAGAGTATACACTACTATAAACCTACAAACACGTCTCTGTACGGCGGAAGTGAGTGCACTCCTAATTCTGTCTAATATATAAATTATCGCTAGGGCTGATTTAACATTAGTCTTTCGCCATATAAATTACATTGATAGAATATTGCATTCATTAAAATTATTTTAAAATATTTGTGTAATTTAACCTTATATTCAAACCTAAAATTATAACAAACTCAGGATTTTAAGAAACGACGAAACGCTTCGAGAAAAAGTAGTGCAGGTCTCCCAGATATGTGGACGTATTGTCACAAGTCAACAGAGTAACGGGGTATACATAACTACCCTTCTGGGTACTCATATATATCCTTTTCCAGTCGATTTAATTAATACAGTTTAATATCTTCAGCTCCTTCATTCTTTGTTACAGATCAATCTCTATTTTCTATGAGGCAAAGAGACTTAGAGCCGAAGCTATCAGTTGCATCTGTAACTGCATCAGCTCATTTGTTCGAGGTATTTATGGGCGACGGTGTTTTTTTAACATCAGAAAATTTGCCAACATTTTTATATGGTCCCAGACCATCATATCCATGGTATGTGACTGTGTAGTAAAGTAACGAAAGTAACGAACTAAAGTAACCCACTAAAGTAACGAAAACAACAAAAACCTAGATATAAATCCGAATGGGGCAATGGATTTCAAGATAAGTCGGAAGTTACACAACATGATTATTTGGTCAGCAAATTGGATATCAAATATAATGTTCGTGGAGTAATGACGGCGGAAATGGAATCTGATACAACTCGTAAACAATTTAATAGCTCGTGGCTTATATGTGATTTCCAAAAGATTAGCCGGCCAATTTGTTGTGTCGTAAAATGTTTATAGAATACTACAAAACTGTCTCTATCTCTTTATATGTATCCACGCAAAATGTCAATGTACTAACAAGGACTATTTGTTTCTTTTACTAATGTAAAAATCGACTAATTTCTCTTAATATCATACCTAATGTATCCCATTCACCAACATAATGTCGACAAAGAATCCACCACACCACGAGGTTTGCAATCTTGCCTAAACGTTCATAACCATCTGGAAATAATATTCTTACGAAATTAACAAGCACATAAATATGGCGTACGATCGATGTTGAATAATGCACGATTCCGCGCGCATTGTACTGAACCCATTTGTTTAATAGCAATAATCAACTGCACTGTACCGTATTAACGCCCGGAGCAATTATTTTTCCGTGTACAATCCATCACAAGATTGTTTTATGTACGTAATTATTGTCTGCATATGAATTGAATATCTTTTATTCAGTGCAATAGTATTTACTTTATAGTTTCTTATATACTGTATTAAATATTTTGATAAATATGAGTTCGAAAAAACACACAATTGATGGATATTACCAGGTTAAAACGAATTAAATATTATGTATGAGAATGTAAGACTACCTCGGCAACGGAATTGTTGAGATCACACTGATAAAACAAGACTTAAGTACTACCAATTATTCCCGAGGAGAGTCGGCGTCTTGCAGGCGGCCGGCCGTAAAAACTGTAGCCAAAACCTATACAGTGTGGATAACAAGGAGCAGTGCCCAGTGGTATAGTCCCTGACTGTAGGTCTGTAGTAGTGTAGGTCGCGGGTTCGAACACAGGTAGGCTTTACTTTGTGCCGTTCAGAAAAGGACATTGGTACACTTTATCCCTAAACAAAAACTTCCTAAGGAATAGATATATATAATCAAGTATCGGTTGCCATGGTGATGTTGTAATGATTATATTTTAGCAATAATAGCATAGCATTTAATATACATTGTTTAATTAGAAAGAATCATCATTTTGGTATTAATTAGTGGGTAAAACTTTCTCAAACATGTATTTAGTTTAGCTCGTTGTTTGTATTAAATCTCTACCTATAGTATAGAATGAACGAGCTACTGAGACGAGACTCTCTTGCTAACGAAATACTTTATGCTTCAAGTTCGATGACAACTGAATAAGCAAGCCGCGAGACTATCAGCGTGCGAACTCTATTTTTATTCATGCGACGACGCCGGTAATCCAATTTTGAATTTGCGCATGTGAAAATTTTATTTGTATTTCATACGTGCTGCTATACAAGTTTTATATTTCGCTGTTCGTCTTATCGAAATATATTGGCTGCCAAACGCGGCGGTTGACATGCACGTAGCGACGCACGCGGCACGCCAAAATTACAGGTTCAGTATAGGATTAGTTGGTTTATTCGATTTGGCACAGTCGAAAGAGCAGTTCATGCTTAACCTTTTTTGGCGCGGCACATGTTAATGATTTTTAAATTTGACACCACACATAGTTACAAATATATCTTTAAAAATGATATTGATTTAAAAACAAAATGTTCAAATGTTTTAAACCGTTTTAGCGTCGAATTTAATGATGATTTGTCACTTATAAAGTTGTATAGCTTCAAGTTTGTAATGACAGGCTCTCGAATGCTTAGACCTTCAATTAAACTGTCGGCCGACGCGAGACGGCGACGTCGGAAATTATAAGTTTAGCTGATGTGGCGCGCTGTACAAAGGGGGCAGTCATTACATAAGTTGGCACTTCAAAGATAACGGCACTTTGTGTGCAATTACTAGGCATCAATTAAACGACCAATTTGATAGGAATTTTATTAGCAGTTCAAATAAATCAATTATAATCATAAATCCATGAAATTCGTCATGTAAATGTACCAAACAAGCACAAAGGTATGTAGCCTACAAGGAAAATTAAGAAGTGAAGCTACGAAGTTAGTATTTTGCCTGAAGAAGAAGCTTACGCACATAGAAATCTTTCAAGCTTATTGAATAGCGAATTCAATAATATATCTAGGAATTAGACGTTTCAAAACAAGTGCACACCTTCTAGGAACTGCGGCCTTAGCGAAAATTATTTCCTTATGCTTTTGAAAGTTAGCTTTGTATGCGTATAAGAACAATTTAGTGCATTATAAGATGTTCTTTTAAAACCTAAAATCTACAACATTATTGTTTCTTCCATTATTTATTGCATTTTAATATAACTTCGGTCGGATTGTGAACACTTTATAGCAAAAATTGTTGTGTGTTTACATCATGGAACTAGTTAACTAGACCTACAGCGTGCGCGGACAATCAACCTGCAGTGTAGCTGACCGCTTGTATGCACGCCATCAAACGGTAACCTAACTTTTAAACAACTTTCAAGTGAAATGTTTGAAATATTGAGTATTACTGTATTTAGTGGACAATTTTAGTATATCTGCAAACTCTCGATATAATATTGTGACTAGGGTATACTATATGTGCTAAGGAGAAAACATAAGTATGGAATATATCAGAGGAATCTGCTGAAGGTAGTCAAAGATAACGGATTTAAAATTGGCATCAGCCTGGTACTATTAATTTAAAATTGGCATCAGCCTGGAACTATTAATTTAAATTGGCATCAGCCTGGTACTATTAATTTAAATTGGCATCAGCCTGGTACTATTAATTTAAATTGGCATCAGCCTGGTACTATTAATTCGCTTCTTCGGAATCCGTAGAGCTAAGCAAGCTTGCTCATACGATATCGAGCGTCATGTAAGCAATATTTTTTAATTAAATATTACGTTTTTATATGTAAAGTGAAAATCAGAATCTGCTTTATCTTAAAAACAATTAAAACAACATTTAAATTATAAAGATTAAACATTGTAGCGCGACGGAGTATAGCGCGGCAACAGGAATGTCGCCATCAACGTTCACAGACTGTGACCTGAAATTTCATTTCTCGGTGGAAATTAAACGTCACCCGGGAATTAAATGTCATGTGGCCTGGCGCTAATGTCCCCTATATCTTTAGCTCAGTCTTAGTGCAGGTCGGTGTTGCTCGGCTGCCATGCGAGGCTTGTTTTCATTCAAACTGAGACGAAATGTGCATGCATTGGAACTGTAATGTTTGTAAGCAGATCTTATATGCTTTGTTTGATTCATTATGACGTCATAGGTCATGTCTGGTTGGTTGATGCCGTATGAATATAGATTTTCCCTGTTACATATAAGACTAAGCTTAGTAAGATGTTCGGTGGAAAGGACATTGATATCTTCTCCTTAAGTAAGGTTAAAGAGACACAAAATCTCATTATTATAACCGCATACACAATCTGAATAAAGGTAATCCAAATGTTGCCCTGTTGCAAAAGTCCCTGTTGCCCTGTTGCAAAAGTCCCTGTTGAGCTTTCTACTGAAGCTGCCATTCATTTTAAAAGCAAATATTTTCTATGGATTACTTGTTTGTTTTCGACTACCCCAGTTGGGATAAACGACGTGAGCGAGTATTTATTCAATGTCATGCCACTCGGCGTCACTCGTCATTAATTAGTTCTTGTTACCGTAAAATGATCGCAATTACACGGCCAAGTATCACCTGTTACCTGTCACCTGTCAGACCGAGCGATGTCGCTCTGTGTCGACGACTGTACACAGCAGTTAATTAGTTATCGAGAGTTGGATTAATCAGGAGCGCATGCAGTGGACTTCGGTCAATACAGCTGAATATTGTACGGATAAATACAGCTGAATTGAAAAATCTGTGACAAAACGAAAATTTATGAATAGTTTTCAAACGAAATAAATTATTATTCATTGAAAATATTTTAAAACGAATTACGATTACTCATCATCATTCACACAGTTCATCCATACTTTCTTCGCTCTTCCTCTACTCTTGTAGCTGGTCACGTTCATTCTCATTACTTTCTTCGCTATATGTCCTTCATGTCTCCGCCCCATGCCCATACCACGCTCACCTCTCGCTCCTCAATTTCTCTGTCACTGGCACAACATTCAGACTTCCTTTAAAATACTCATTATTATTTTTAACTTCCTCCGTCTTTTAGATATGGTAAATATTAAGGGTTCTTTTGTTAGTTTGTACATTACTTCAGTCTGAATCAAATTTAACGGAGATAAACAGAAAGGAAGAAATATATTAAAACAAGCTATTCATGTTCATAAGTGTTTATTAGTGATAATAATATTCTGGATATCATTCATACGCCCATCTGATCCCAAACTAAGCAGAGCATACATATACTATTTTCTTTCGTAAATACGTACTCAAATAGATAATTACACCCAGACTCGGGACAGACATGTTCATACACACAAATGTTTGCCCAGGGTGGGAATCGAACCCACGACCTGCGGCGTGAAAAGCAAATATCTTACTAACCACGTCAACCGGCCCGTCTAAATATAATATATTGGAAGTAAACACGAACCATAATTTTTCTTTCATAATTCTTACATACGAAGTATTATTATAGTAGATATTATATATTATTATAATTTGAAAAGAGTATTTTCCTTTAATTATATTACGATATCAAACAAAATTCGTTCGCTTTGAATATGTTTATACTAAAATAACAGCTCATTCCGGTCGCTCCGGCGATCAAAGCCTCACAGATTAAGGGTATATTATGGCGCGATGTGATCCGAAGGTAAACAGGTGATATATTCTGTTTGGGACAATCTACTTAGCAGCAAAATATTTTTGTTTTCAAATTGAATATGCTTTTGAAAATGGAATCCGTTATAATTTTTAAATGCTTATTAATGATTTTTAATATAATATGATAAACGAACTAAAAAATAATAGTTTATCAACAAAAAGGAGGACTTCAGTCTAGAGAGAGTATCCTAGAATAGGAAATGAAGTTGTCAGAGTGTTGTTGAAGTGTGTTGTACATACTCAAATTAGATTAGCAAGGAGCGACCCGAAGGGAGCCCACGCTCCCCAAAAACTCAACTCCCAAGATATAAGAATTTACCCACAATTTAGGGAGAGCATACATTATTCATTGATTGATTTATTCCTAGGTAAATTTATCACATCGTGTATACGTGATCTTAATTAGTTTCGAATTGATTTGTCAAATTGTCTGAGCGAGGTTATTGTTACTTCATAATTCAATATTTAAATTATTCTTATTTTATCCAAACATAAAAGCCAAACCGAAGTTTCCAATAAAATGAAGGTAATAAGCATAAAAGTACTCCTGGCAGTTGTCTGATCGCTGCAGCTGTCTGTCTGGCTTTCCCAATTTATTTTAAAGTTCCAAACAGTATCCAGTATGAGTTTTAAACTTTTCTTACCGACATAACTTTCGTCATTCATTTTAATATCAATAAATTCGTATTACTGTTCGATATCGATTTTATGACAGCTTCAGTAATAAAGAAGCATATAAAGAGAAATAGTTTATTGTAATAATACTGATAACACGTTATTTTAATTTGGAAATAAAAATAATTTCTACCCTTTGCTCACTATCTTCAAGTATTCCTTACTTCTTTACTTTCAAGCAAATATAAATATTTTTTTAAATATTTGGTATGATAATTACTTATTGAGAGAAAGAATGCATTTATACAATATAAATTGTCTCCTTAGGTTTTTAACTTCTTAAGATTTTAACTAGCAACCCGCCCCGGGTTCGTTCGGCTGCACGCTGATTTAAAATCCATCCTGTAGTTTTTGCGTTCATCTCTTACAAACAAACAAATCTTTTCTCTTTATTAAGTGACCATCAACAGGTTTATTTTTCAAAGATCATCAAATAATTAACGCATTGACACTGTTGTCTATATCACGTTACGTAATGACAACATTTGAGGGATATTGTCATCAATGAATCATCAGCGACGGAGAGCCGATGACTTACAACATTGATTAATGCGACAACAGTGATCTATAACATAATTGCTCTGCTATTGTATTTTGTTTAGTTTATATAATATCCTTTCATTTATGTACAGTGTAAATACCTTACATATTTACATGATTTAGTCTTTTTTCATTCATTATATATGTCAAAGGAAAAGAGAGGAGAATTTGAAGGAAGAAGTGTTTTTGTTATTGTTACTATAACACGACATTAAATTGAAATAATTACTAGGAAAAGTTACTTACAGTTAAATAGATTTACAGATAAACCTTTTGAAATATTTACATGTTTTTTAAACATATAAATCATATTTACTCCATCAATTATTTATATTTACAAGACAGTTTCAAATCCCGACATGTCTCGGGAGATACATTAGCAGGAACGTACACGAGAAAAATAAAATTGATTACATTTCAAACGAAATATTAAAAGGTATTTAAACATCGATTATGACTTAGCAATAATAAGCAAGTTATAGTGTGTTTTAAAAAATACCCGACTGACTTTATGATTATAGAAATTTGAATGATATACTTCCACTATATGGGTTTAGTTTGACGCCATGCCCTCCACCACACGTAGGAAAAACAAATTGAAAAACACTTCAATATCAGCCAAGCCTTCGGGAGGTCAAAATGGAACGGATATACATATAGTATTTACAAACATACATATATGTATAGATACATACGTGAAAATTCATTTAATGTATTTGTCTATGTACATAATATGTTTAAAATATCATGGGTCCTGTTAAAATTTCTACAACGCATGGTGAAGCTGGATTAATTTGATTAAAACCCACTAGTTGGTAGTGGTAAGTACTCGGTGATCTCGGAGTATGGCACGATCTGACAAGCACTTGGGCCAGTACTGCTGTGACTGACGTCATCGCTGGCAACGAGTGCGCGGCACACTGCACAGAGTTAATTGGCTCGATCGCATCGACAGGCACATGTTTGTTACAGAAGCTGTTTGCTACTAATTATATAAATTATCTATAATGTGATGATAAACTGGAATTAATAACCGCATTATCCCAAATGGGTTGTTGATGGATGAGTTTATGTTCTATAGAGACAATGTACACCAGACGCAGATCCAGCAGTATTAATTAGAGGTGCTTGCTTCCCATATGAAGTTTAACAGTAGTTGTTCAATACCAACTGCGAGGCCGCGATCAGCCGAAAAACATTCGTTTCTTCGATGTGCCGACAGAATTAATCTTTGTATTGTATTGAGAGGTAGAGAATGTGAATAAGAACGCTGGTACATTTAAGTGCATACCCGTGTTATAAGTCCACGATGTTACACCGATCATATCATGGAAATGTTAAATTTTCTAACAATTATTTTCCATCACGCCCTTGAGGATATTCGTCGTATAAGTAATATGTAACCCATTTACATGATCACTTTATTTGTTACAAAGTAATTAATGTAATGGTACAAACGGATTTTTTTCACAAACAATGAAATATTATCTAAAGGGTATTGAAATAATTCGTCTGGAAGAAATAATCGAAGAGATAGTTGAAATATTAAAATTTTACAGGAATCGTTGAACAATAGTCGCTGAAAATAAAGCATTGTAGAATCAAGTTTTGGAATAACTTCCATTCAACGCGAAAGCGTTCCGTCGCTAAGTTAGATCCGAGCTCTCTGAAAATGAATATATAATGATTAGTTGATTGCGACGAAAGTTATTGAGGAATGAAAGTGTTCAGCGAACTAGCATCAGATTGTACCAATAACTTTTACATTAATTTGTAATCACACCTACAAACATCATATGTTTGGGGTTTTTAAAAAATAGGACTAACAACTTATACCTATAGGTAGCATGGATAAATTGTGGCATGGGCGACTACTACTTAACTAAGATAAATTGTGAATAAGTGTGTGATTGAAAATGATAACCATTGTTCGATAACACCTGTGGCGATTTTCATATACCCCGAGATGACACCGATCTAGATTAAATTTCCCCAGTCTCCCCACAGGACCGCGGAAGTAGTAGTGTTGTAGCTAGCAAAGTAAGAAGAGTGGTCTAGGACAGCAGAAGTAGAAGTAACGTAGGTAGCAGAGTAAGAAGTGTGGTCTAGGACAGCAGAAGTAGAAGTAACGTAGGTAGCAAAGTAAGAAGTGTGGTCTAGGACAGCAGAAGTAGAAGTAACGTAGGTAGCAAAGTAAGAATTGTGGTCTAGTACCGCAGAAGTAGTAGTGATGTAGCTAGGGAAGTAAAAAGAGTGGTCTAGGACCGCAGAAGTAGTAGTGTTGTAGCTTGCAAAGTAAGAAGAGTGGTCTAGTACCGCAGAAGTAGTAGTGACGTAGCTAGCGAAGTAAGAAGTGTGGTCCAACTTTGAATCTTAGCTCTTACTCACAGATTTCATTATTACAGCAGAATTGTGTTTTGATCGCTACTATTTTCCAGCAATGACAATTTGTGATTAATTGACATTTTGTCATAAAAAGAGACACTCAATATTAAAAAAAAAAAACCTTTTTAACTATAAGAATTTTAAGGACAAAAGTTGATTGAGCGCAAATTATTATTTTTTTCAATTCTACAGAGCTGCAGCATTTGCTAAAATAACGTCTTATATAAGCAAATGAGATATTTCCAATTACATTTGATTACAAGGATGTAGTGCTTTTATTTCCATATTTTTAGTCGACGGTGTCGCTGCGCTGTTCGATATTAAAATGGATTTGTACGTCATAGGCAGAAGAATACACGACATTGAAGATCCGCACCGACGGTTCTATACATCACTTTGAGACACGACACGTCTTCCTCAAAAATAAAAATGGTGTGCGGTTGTTAAAATACAGTTTGTTAGAATTCCGCGCGCGACCGCTCCATCATTCTTGCCGCGGTGCCTGTGACTGACGAGGCGGGAGAGGTCCGCAACGTCCCACATCACTCAACATCCAGTACCTAACTTACCAGGTGTGACGAATTTATTAAATTGCTTTCTGCCTTTCCAGAGTAAGAAAATAGTTAAAAGACGTTATATCACAAAGGATAAAGGTATTTATTGCTTGGCAACTATTATTGATACACATTTGTCAAATATTACAATATATTATTTTGTGTAAGCAAGTAACATTCTATCAACAATAAGCCGAATCTTTAGCTTGTGCTTAGCGGTCGAATTGTGGATTCGAAGCTTACGTTTTGCAGTCCCTATCTTTAGGCTGTTGGTGTTTCGAATAAAAAAAATCATAAATAATATATGTGTTTAATTTGGTTTATGTTTCTGAACGACCAGCGTTATGATTAGTCAGCATCAGGGAGTCAGCCTGTGTCAAATCAAAAGTCAATTTGATCCAAAGCTTCTTTGAGAAGAGGGTCAAATAACTAAATCTTTCTATTTTGTTTTGATCCATAAAGGTCGTATGATATTGAATCTTTATTATACAAACACAAAATATTATGTTTTATTGTCGCTTTAATTTAATTAATCATGCATTCCCCATCTAGTTTAATGGAACTTGGAACTTGCTTGGAAATGCAAATCGGTGGCATTCATCCGTTCCGAAACGATGGTCCCGCCATTAATTATGATCGCTTTGATTTAAATCGACTGGATTTAGATGCACATAACGACTTGGATAACTTTGCTTATATAAAAGGTAAACGGTTTTGGCCTTAGTTAATTACTTCTCAATACGTAAGCTCAATGGAAGAAGGGAAATAAGTAAAAGAAAAGGAAAAGTACGCCTTCACTAACCGAAGGAAACAACTCATGAATCAAAACTTGCAAACAGTATGATTATTTTTGTATATATGCAGGCTGCCCTCAAGGTGTGTATCACCCTTTGATCACAACGTGCCTCCACCAATAAGTGGGAACAAGCACTTAACAACAAAAAAACATCCTATTGCCCTAGCAGTATTCATCGGTTCATTATTACTGATCAAGAGTTTACTTCATTACTACTTATTCACTTAGAAGAAAAATAAATTACGTTCGAAAATGGAGCATTCCTCATAATATTGTAAAATATAAAATAACCGGCGTAAATGTCCACGCTAATAAAACGCACTTAAATATTTTACATAATTTGTGTTTGCACACTGAATCCAATTAATTAATGCGGGCAGAGAGCTTGATTAACGAAAAGTTCAGTGCAAATCATAAAACAGAACGTAATTAAACGGCTATTTATAGACAAACATTGCTGTCACTATTCTGTATCTACAAAGAGTTTTTTTTGCCACCACATGCCCCACTGCAGGGGTACAGGCCTCCTCTCCGAGAGAGGGAATCTTTAATTACGGGTGTAGCTCTGAAAAACAGCGCTTCTTCTGAAGTTATAGGTTGAGTTAGGGATCTATTCGGTATGTATAGGAAAAGGAAATATTATTTTTCCGTTCATCCCCTCCCCTGTCCATTAAAATAGCAACGCATCTGCAACTCAATGATTGTTGCAGTTGCCAACAGCAGCGGTGGCAGCATCTCCGCCATCTTCAGTCAATCACTTAGTCAGGGGAAGTGCCGCGGAATACTGGCGTGAATTGTTCTGAGTTTTGTGTGATGAATAAGGTGCCGTAGGCTCCGTCTTCATCACATCTCTTCCTCCGTGTGATAGAATGCCGAAGTATATATTATTCTACGTCCTTCCATTGGTAAATACCAAAGTATTGTAACACGCAATGGTATCACTTATCATCAGGTGAACACTTCGTTCACCTGATGATAAGTGATACCATTGAAGGTTAGCTCGTCGTTCCTTAATGTTATAAAGAAGAATTACCTGCATTATGTTTGGTGTAAATTTAAAAGACGCTGAAGTTGAAATTCTGATAAAGCTGTCCGCGTGACGAGGTTGTCTCTGCGCGTGACATGAGACACGTCGGGGAGCTTTGTTTGGGTTAACGATATAACTTTAGATTATGCTCCGAAATATGAATTTTTATAGCTAAGGTTTCACCCAATCTTTAAAAATGTTGTTTTCCATCTCCTTCGTCTCATTTTTTATCTGAAAATAACTCCTATTAAATATAACAAGAGATACCTTCGCTTGACAATTAAATATTGACATAGTACATTACTTAAGAGATTAATTCAACCCGAATTTATTGATGTTTCATCCACGAAGCGCAAATTCAATTTTCTCGTATTAACACTGACATTAAATTCGGGAAAAAGTGTATGTAAATGGCAATAAACTATTAGTAAACTCCCATACTTAGTGCTTACTTAGGGTAATATTTTAGTATTTCAACAATTTGAAATACCATACCATATACCAATGTATCCACGAAAAAAAAAGAAGGGTAGACCTTGTGAAAGCTGGAGTGACGACATCGTACAAACAGTCGGAAACATTTGGCCCCAGGAAGGCAAAGTATAAGGCCTTGTGGAATAGTTTGGAGGACGCTTTTACGGCATTAGGCGAGCCCTTACACCTAACAAACTTAACTAACTTTAAATACAAAACTAACACTACCAAATTAATAAATAAATAAGTACAACACAAAACTAAAAGTAAAGGATAAAAATAAAGCTAATAAATTAATAAAAATGTTGGAAGCCTCGTTAATAGAACTCAGCGGCATTGCTAGTGCGCTCCGTCCGGGAGAAAAAAGGCTCGTTACCATACATCATATTTTCACTCATGTCATCCAACAAATGTTTGCTGTATATTGAGCACGTCGAGGATTTATATCGCGATTTAATTAACATATTCGATGGACGCAATCAACTGATGTCATATTCACGGCGCGTCGGATATAATTGTACTTCATCGTTTATGTAAATGACAGCCACCGTTGCCGATAATTAATGACGTGCACGTTATGATGAATTCATTTCATCATTGAAGTTATTCCCTTCACCGTCTATTTCACTACTCTCGACTAAATTGTAATGTCGTCACTTATGGTCTAACATACGGCATAGACACCCTTGTCTGTTATTTAATCAGGACCTATATTATTTGTTACATAATACGCTCATTAAAAAATTACGAATAAGTTGCCGAGACAAATCTGGTGACACTGTTAATGCCTACTGTAACTTGAGCCCTAGAATCGCCATCGGCGAGTTATGCAAGGGTTCAGCTTAATTTGGTTTTTACGATTTAATAGTATGGCCCCAGGATTATCTCGGCAACCCACTTGCACTTTATAAATGTACATATTATCTTACATCTAGATCCTGATCAAATAACTAATAATATTATAACACAGCGTGAACCAACAAGCGCTTTCAATATTATATTCTTGAATATATAAAAGAATTTCAAATTTAAGCAACGTACCGTGAAGGCGAAATGGGAATACCACAATCCTTTCACATCGCAGCCGTCGCGTCGGGAGACATATGAAACATCACGGGGCGGTGTTCTGTTGCCCTCGTACGTTTCCAAAGCTCCTCTGTGCCGAATATTTACTCTAATTTTATATTCATGTAATATTCTATGTCTATGGAAAACAATGACGTATGAATTTTTATCGTTCTTTTAATATTGCAACACTGAAGTTTATTAGATGTCATTGACGCATCTGATTACCATTAGCAAAATCCGTGTAAACGAGATTGTTTTATATAAATACACCGACCCCACATAAGTGAGAAAAGGACAGGGAGTCGATAGGCGATCGTGACTCATCTCACTTCTGCATCTTTCTACTGTAATATCGTTGTCTTCTACTGGACATTCCGTTCAAGGTCAATACCAGTTCAAAACATATTCTCTCTATTAGTCCATATAGAGAGCTATTGCTGAAATTACTAAAGTGACAAGCTTTAAAGTTAAATATAAAACGCAATTGGTTGCTAAAATACGAATTGTAGTACACAATAGCAATAAAACAACGTTTTCAACTACAACATGCTGCTGTTGTAGCCAAAACAATGGCACATTTTGCTGCGGCGAGCGAATGGACCGAGTGGGCCGAGTGGGCCGAGTGGGCCGAGTGGGCCGACTGGGCGCACTTACTATTGCTAAATAACTGCGGGTTAAAAGCACTCCCGGCTCGCGGGGGTGGTCTGGATGGACAACCGTTATTGTATATATGTCACCGAACGACTGTGAACTTCGTCGATTTATAATCTGACTAGGGATATAATAAACTGTTAGAAAACTGTGAACAGAACGAAACATTAAAAATTTTACGTGCTATTTCGTCAATTACTAAACTGTTGAAGTCAAAGCGTCAAATTGTGAAATGATATTTTGCTTGCGTTATTAAATTTATGTTTGAATAGAAGATGATTATAGATTAGGTTCGTTAGGTTGACTTCATAGTCTGTACTAATATTATAAATGCGGAAGTTTGTATGTATGGATGTTTGTTACTCATTCACGCAAAAACGGCTGAATGGATCTGGATAAAACTTGGCACAGATATAAATTATAGTCTGGAAAATAGTTTAAAAAGATGAATATCAAAGAAAAAACTAGATTTTTTGGGTTTAACATGACACATCACATTGTCAGCGATTAGTTCTGTTCACAATTTGCTGACAGGTCGCCTAGTCCGCTTATTAGATGACGAAGTTATCGATAAGTCAGTGACACATAATCAACTAACCGTTATAATTTAAATGTCAGTTTACTTAAGATTTAAGAAATTAAAGTTGATTGTATTAGTTCCTTAGAACAGAGAGGTGGTGCAGAGCAGCAGGGCGTTTTCTCCCGGTCTTACGTGAACTTACGAATCTTACGAAACAGGGTATTGTTTGGGAGAGGTGTATCGTTTATGACTGGACGTATCTCCTCGTACGTACCTCTCACATCGCTTAAGAAAAATCTGTAATAATTCAAATAAAGAAAAACCGTCGAAGTTTGCGTCGGACTCGCGCTCGAAAGGTTCCGCAGCGTTGTCTATAAAAACGTCAAAAAAATCATGTCTGATGTATTGAAGTCCTATTGAATATTTATTTTATTCTGTTATTTAGTATTTGCTGTTATAGCGGCAACAGAAATACATCATCTGTGAAAATTTCAATTATCTAACTGTTATGGTTCATGAGATACAGCCTGGTAACAGACGAACAGACAGACAGACAGGATTCTTTTGCCTTTTGTACGGAACCCTAAAAGAGCACGATAAGGACTTGAATGCCGGATTGGCTTATAATTTACAAAGACATTAATAGCCTGGTTGAATGCAAGTATTCCATTTCTATTCATTTTCCCTAAACACAATACTTGTGAGAAAAAAGTTGCCTACT
>JWHW01026179.1:0-12778 GCA_000931545.1 Papilio glaucus
TAAAAGCCTACTCCTGTTCTTATTCCTAAAAATATATATATATATATACCGGAAGATATTGTTTAGGTTTGTTGGGTTACTGGTGGTCACATCGTACCTGGTGACCCACTTGCTCTTTTGCGACTATCTACATATATATAAAAATGACTAAAGAGTGGTATATAAATAATACAAATAAACGCCTTTAAATACCTTTGACGTGACGTTTCGCTTGTAGCGTTAAATTTTTGACCGAAAACGTCTCATTAATTATTAAAAGGCAGAAAACAAAGTGGATAATCTCTCCGGTGTCTGACAGTAAAAGGCGGCGACCAAGCTTCTTTGCCTAACATCAAAGCTTTCTCAAGTTCTGCTGATTAATTTCGCGTCGGGTCGAAGAGCTTTACTTTTAGAAAATTGAGTGTTAAAATAGTACTTAGTGTTTATTTCTGTGCTAATCAAAAAATATTAACAGACAGCAATTGTCATATATAAGAATTGCAAAGAAAAATAATGTAAATGTATTATGGCATAATTTAAAATAACATGATTTTTAATGAAGGCCCTGCAGTCTGGCGACGCGATAAGTGTCGCAGATGTAAATTTTGTTTGTTGTAATCCTTTGAAAAATCAATGTATCAGTTTTTCAATATAAGAATGTTAATTTTTTATGCTCATAGGATATTTGATTTTTTTATACATATATCTTTAAGAAAATTGTTAAAAACAATTTTAATCAATGTAAAAATATTTAAGCAGCTGCAAATAATTTTAAGTATATACCATTCGTCTTGTCTACAAGTCTTGTCTTTAGTTTGAAGTGTTACGCATCTTACTTAATAACAAAAATATTTTCCTGATCAAGATCCAATGAAGCCTTTTAATTATGATAGACTTTCTTTACAAAAGAGGTAAGAAAAATATTTATTGAATAGATTCTGTCCGAGTGATTAATTTTTAGATTCCGCAAGATAAGAAAACACTTGGTCAGTTATGCACGAGAGTACGCCAATAATAAAATCGAATAATAAGTTTTTTAGTATATCCAAATAATGAGTACAAGGTCACTCGACCATCTGCCCTCAGCTGGTAGCATTCAAAATGATGTGATATATAATGATATTGTGTTGGTCTCCTTTTAGCCGGGCCTCATTCGTGCGAACTGCTCTTAACTCGCCATGGAATACCATTTTTTACCATGGAATACCATGGATTTTTGTGAGTGAAAACTTCTTCAGCCGCGTTAGACGATAATTGGTACGGAAAAATCGTATAGGTCCGCCTGAACAACATGCGTCATCAAGACGCTACAGCAACATTATTTAGCCGAATAGTTTTGTTGTCGATCTGGAAGACCCGATAGCCATACTTGGACTATGGTTTTTCTAAAATTATCAGACCAATTAAGTAGTGTTGGCCTAAAGAACCCAACTCGCCAAAATAAGATTCCCAATTTATGATTATTTTTACCTCTGCCATCCCTATTCGAGTTACGCGGTAGTCTAGCTTCTTTTTTTATTTGTATAGTGCGATACTTAGAATAGGAAAATAATTTAGTCAAATTAAACATTTGGGATTAAACTTGAACCAAAATTATAATTACAATACAGAACGGCAGATGAAGGATTCTTGCTGAATTATGTAAATATATTTGCCGTTTGGTAACAAATGCTTTAAATGTCTACCGTTTTACTCTTTGTCTACCTCGAAAATCATTTCGAGGTTCGGGTCTTATTCAATAAGAGATAATAATATTAATGATCTAGATATCTTAATTTGTTAATCCAAATTTAGACTATCGTAATAATTAAAAACCTTTAAATTAATATTAAGCCACCGAAAAAATGTACAAGATACATTTAAAATTATATCTTTCTCCAATTGAACTACAATGAATGTGTACTCGGATCGTCATCAACTGAACTCCAATACGATAATCCGCACTTTCGATATATTCCATTTATTTTAAATACTTTTAAATCTTCCTCATTGAATGTTCATCTCATCCAATAAATTAACATTTAAAATTGTATCTTTTTAAGCCACTAAACGACGAAACTAGCTAAATACTAAAAAAATAAAATGTTAATAAATATGGTGCTAGTCATGATTGGAAAATACAAAAACCTACGCTAAAATTTATTTTCTAGCTAAAATGCATGTAGAAAACAATATTCGCACACACATCTTCTATACATATAATAAAATTGTAACTGATCGCTGTCTGTACATGGAAGATATTTAAGAAAATCTATTATTAGGGGCCTTCACAAACGCAATAGAACCCTAAACAATGATTATTAGAATTGTTGTCTGCATGTCTGTTTGCGCGTTTGTAACCGCTAATCTCAGAAATGGCTTAACCGATTTGGGTGCGGTTTTCACTAATGTAATGTGGTAAGTTTCTACTTGTGCACAATAACATATGAGTCTGATGACACCACGGCAATATTGAACAGTGTTTAACAAACTCGTGAAATAATCCTACGTAACTAACAAACAAAGTATAGCTTCGTCAGTAGTTTTATAAAGAAGCTCGCTAGCAGGTGAGACGTGCGACGAAAAGCGGGCCGGTGCGTTACTTCCCACGCCAGTCTTGTTATTGTGTACGCATAGTACTGTTGTTTTTAAAACGGCTGCTTGTTTTCAAATGGTAAACGTGTTCGCGTGTGTTCAAAAAACATCGTTTTATATAAATCCTGCAAGTTCAAAATCAAGGCACGTATTAGCGAGTGTTGAAACATAATTAACAAGCGAAACAATTTATCGACAAATAAGGGGGTGAGATCTTACAACTTGGGTTTGTTCAGTATACAAGTCGGTGAAACGTGACCTGAATGGGGACAATTATTATTTGTAAATCATATGTTGGAAGTAAATATTTTGTGGTTGAATTTTATTTATTGTAACGTTGCTTGTACTGTGTAATGATAGACACATCTGCTGTCACTTTTGGGTCATAAAAGCCGATAGCATGGATAGCTTTGTAGACACGTTCTCATATAGGTTAGAGTTATAACGGAGAAAATAACAAGGAGCAAATAACAAGGAACAATGTTTTATAGACGCAAATATTACTAAAATGTTATCTACGTGAGACGAAAAAAGTTCCTCAGTTGGTAATATGATGATGTTGTTCCATTAAGCATCGGAGACGGCTAGTCCGGGCCGGGTCATGCGATGCTAGCATTACAGAACAAATTATTTTGATTATCAGTTGATTATTGTTTTCCAAAAACGTTATTTTTGCCTACGTCTTACCTCGAAACGTAATTTTAGATTATATACTTAGATTTAGTTTTTGTAAAAATAGTATAAGTGATGGTGACTTAGAAAGCTTACCACTGTCACGTACTAATACAAAAATAATGTATGAACCAGCACTTAAACCGAACAACTTCAGACATTCTGACATGAGAGTATAATGACATGATTTTCTTTACATTGTACAGAATCTAAACGTATAATTCTCTTGAAACCAGTTTGATCGCTTCACATCGGTCTTTGGCCTCAGGCATTACCCAGAATTTTGGTACTTATTACTGTGTACTGTACTTAATTAACCCCTACTCAATTTAAGAAACTAACAACAAAAGAAAAAAATATGCGCTCACGCCCGTAACCCAGAGGTAGGTAGGCAGAGATCATGGATTTCCATTTGGCGCGATCCTGGCACACCTCTCTCGCTTCTTCTACATTCATACATCTACGCATACATGCTCGTCGGTTATGGGTTTCGGCCTTTTTTAGTAAGCCACTAATCTGATCGATATAAGTTCTCCTAGGGCGTCCCCTACCAACACTGCCACTCACTTTTGCTACATAACATCTCTCTTCATTTATCCTTTCAACATGCCCGAACCACCGAAGCATACCTTTCTCAATTCTAGTTACAATATCCACTTTAAAGCCACACTTTTCCCTTATAATGGTATTTTTAATCCTATCATTCAATGTCACGCATAACATACTTCTTAAGGATCAATCTCAACGGCATTAACTCTACTAGCATGCTTTTCCTGCCAAACCCAGCTCTCACTACCATACATTAAAGTGGGGACTAGTACAGCATTGTGTATTGCCAGACGAGCCTTCGTAGACACATTCTGACTCCTCACAACTGTACTTATAGCCCCATTCATTTTATGTCCTGCATTCACTCGTCGTTCAAAATCTTTAACATGCTTACCATCTCTACTTAACATACACCCCAAATACACGAACTCATCCACCTGTTCCACTTGTTTACCGTTAACATTTATATCAATTACTGTCTTACTCTGTTCTCTTTCAAACACCATTACTTTCGTCTTATCTACATTCATCTTCATACTAATGAATCATTCACCTTCTAATGAATCATTCACGACATTCAGCATAAGTTGTAAGTCCTCCGCCGATGACGCAAACACGATCTGGTCATCAGCGTACAAGAGACATTTTACAACTAGCTCACCCATTCTTAATCCACACTCTTCGTCTTTCAAAGTTTTCAAATCCATAAAGATATTGAACAGCCATTTAGATGAAGACTAGTTCCCAAATACTTGCTTGAAGAATGGCCGAGCGGTGTTGTGCTGTCGTGGTTATTTTTATTCCAGATCAACTTAACACGTGTGTCAGCACAGGATGGCCGGGTCGCATTTGGTTATTTTAAATGGAAGCGGAAGGCACGCCGAGCAGTGCTAACTTCACTTCGGCGCGTCTAGGCAGAGCCGTGAAATCGGCCTAGGGTGGCGGCGCGCGCAGCGTGGCAGACTTCACATACGCCCACAAAGTCTAAAGAAAATGGCAACAAGAAAAATCTCAACCCGATACATATGTATATAAGTAGACCTAGTTACACACAGGTTACCTAGTTACAGTTAGTAGCACACTAAAAATTAGCTGCCTCAAGGCATTTTTTTTACGCGCTATTTGATTATTTTTAGCAGTAGAAGTAAATTCGATTATTCCTACGTTAGAATATACGACGTAAAGAAACTTTGTAAGATTACTTTAGTATTTTGACTAGCACCACAAGGAGTATGTACGTTTTTATCTACAAATAACAGACAAGGTGTCTTTAAATCTGTAACAAATTGATATGATTATTGATAGCAAATCGCAAGTTTAGTTCGGGTATCAAATCCCCACTTACAAACAAGTTAGTTGGTCGAGTTCGTACGCCGGCAAACTTTGCATTGCGCCGTGTGCTGAGTCACGCGATAATCACATTATATCGCAACGAGATTTCGTTCCACTTATAGAATTCTTACGTATCTAATGTCCTATGCCTCGCGAAGCTCATTTTTAAAAGATATAAATAAACAAACCATTTGAAAGTAATACTTACCTTCAATGCATTGAGGCACTTTCAATGGATATAACCACGGTGCCAAATAAGCATAATGTTTTTTAGACAAATTATCGTTATGTCCCATCTTTATTTCTGACTTTTTGTTTTTTGAACCTGTCAAAATGCTTTATTATGAAATCTAAAAAATTAAAAAATAAATAAAAAGCAATCTTACTAATATTATAAATGCGAAAGTTTGTAGCTATGGATGTGTGGATGTATGGATGTTTATGACGCGCTTAGCATTCCGGTTCGAGGAACCACTCACCGAGGGTGGTGCCTGCGGTCTGGCAGCGTCGACATATAACATCAAGCTAAATGCCTGACGTGAAAATACAGGTGTCATCGGCAAATAGGGCTAACTCTATATGTGGTGTAGTAATTGGTATAGATGGTGAAGAGGACTGGGCCTAACACCAACCCTTGAGGCACCCTCGCTCGAACGGGGTGTGCCTTAGAGCACACTCCTTCAACGCGGTAATGGAACGTTCAGTAACTAAGAAAGTCTCGTATTATGCATACGAGACGATCGGGCACTCCGTACTTGTATAGCTTGAATATAAGCCCGTTGTGCCAGACTATATCGAACATCAAAGAAGATGTTACAAAACAATAATAATTAAATAAATGTACTCACACTTGTGCCTCAGAAGGATAAGCAGATTAATTTTGCATACACTAAAGCGGTCGTCAGTTACAGGTATTATTGCTGATCTTTATTATGTTGATCTGATTGGAAATAAAATCCACAGTAACTTTACACCATTTAAGTTATAAGTTAAACGGCAAAAATTTTTAGAAAATAAACGTGATAATATAAAAAAACACAAAATGCGTTATATTTCTTCCATTAATCTTTATTCTCGTTGCAATAAATCTTAATCTCGTAAGAGTTAGAAGTTCAGTTGTAAAATATATACCCAGAGCCGTCAGACTAAATATTTTTGCATTAGATATTCTTATTGTTTGGATTGAATTGCATTCTGAAGCCAAAGATCGAATTCCAGACCTCGCAATCTTTTTTTTTTTTAAGTAATACCCGACAACTCAGTATTAATCATGTTACATAGAAAAAAGAAAAGGAAGAGGAAAATAAAATATGTTTTACCTGTTGGAAGTGATCACTGGCTACAATATAATCGACTCTCGACCCTTAAGATGAGAAAGGTGTTAAGTTTCATCCGTCAGAAGTAAAGTATGTCTCCTTTTTTTCTCAAATATATTTAATAGATTCTCATATTCCACGGGAAATTCGTAAACTGCATTGATATTGTTCCAGCTGTAACTTTTATGTTTATGTGCACTGACACATTATCTTAAAACCCAAACAAAAGTGAGAGCCACAGCAGTATATCAAGTAGAAAACCTCCAGATAACATGCAACACTAAAATTTAAATCAAAATTTATTATTTTACAAAATATCGGAAGAAATTCTAACACCGTAACACATTTTCAATGTTACATTCTTGTCATGGGAATATAAATTATGACGGTGTCATGTGTCGTTCCTTTGCTAAGCCTGCAACATAACTTGTAAGCTATGGAATGCCGGCTGCAATGCGGCTAGCTCGACACCTCACATGAACTACAACTATTGAAGTGAACTTTGGGATTTCTCGATGTTTACTCCATAAGCAAAGTGTATTTCGATTTCAAGGAAAGGCATTGCATGTGACATGTTTAAAAATTCATTTCTCAAATATATCATTTTATTTAGTTCAAATTAAGTAGTCATTTTCTTTATTATGTAAAATATATGTTTAAGTATGTGGAGTCGCAGTTTTAGTAGTTTCAGCCGATTGTCGTTCACCGCTGAATGTCTGCCTGCCTGCCTAATTCATCCAGTGGCTTTCCACAACTTTACTGTAAATTCTATTATAAATTCAGTAAAAATATAATAAAATAAAATAGCAATTAAATCTGAAATGTCTAACTGAAAGTTTTATATCAGCTAATAAGTACGTCCTAAAACTGTGACGGTAATTGTAACACTGAGAGGTACAACAGCTTTTGCACGAATAAACCGGCTCGACTGAGAATTTACCATGCAGAATACGGGCGATACTTATTTTTACTTTTGCGTTTCGTCTGATACCGCACCGCACGTCCTCCCGCCGCAGTCCATTAGTTCAAACTCAAACTGGTCAAAGTGTTACGTCTGATAATGGGTAGCGGTTAACTTAACGGTTATAAGCTTGTTTTCCACTGCATGAAATAAAAAAATAATATAAGTATCTCCACTTCACTAAGATAATTAATTTTTCGCGTAGATTCATATGCTAATGAGTTTCCTTCCAATGTGTTCAAAGAGGTGCACTGAAATATTAATTACGCAGAGCACATTCTCCACTTGACGCGACTCGTCGTCTCTGAATCGGCTTAAGTAACAAAGGCATTTTCCTCCTCGTCCTCTAATTTTACAACACAGCTCTCGTGACATCACTATTATTTGAATAATTTCGCAAGCAGAAGTACTTTTCTAAATTTAAATCTATGATACCTTTATATAAAAAGGAACGTGTCCCTATTTTTCACATTTTAGCCCAAAGTACGCATCACAGAGCGATAGTCATCGTGGATGATTAATGCTTAAATGTTTCTATATGCCACTGTGGTGGTTGCATGTGGATGGTTGTAGGGGTGTGAAAGATACGGAGGTTGAAATCGTATTTTTCGATATTATGATATTATTATTTGTCTACATTATTCCGGAATAATCTATGCACTGATCTATATCTGATAATTGTATAATTAGAACGGAAGAACAGAAAAAGACCCAGAGATGCGGTTGTTTGCAGCAAGGTATAAAAATAATCTGTCACGCCTTTTTATTCAATTGCGGTACAGAAAGTTCTTAAATGTCACAATAGGCGAGCTGAGATTATTGAATTATGATGAGCACCAAACACGTAAAAAAACACATTGTCACACATGTCTTCGCTGAAAATCGGACTGAAGACTATCGTTTTTTAGACTAAAATTGACATCAAGTGATCACCGCTGCTTAAAGATATCCCTAACTTCCATATGAGTATCAGATGTTTTGTCGGCCCTATGTTTGACAGAGGAAAGAGAAAGGAGGAACGGATAACTGCGGAATGGGGATTGTAATCCAAGCATCAGGCCGGAAAGAAGAGAAGCATTTATATTTTTTCTTTTTTACATTAAATGCGCTGACGAGACGATTACATTCTCGACCGCCACCAAGGCAACATTTTACTAAACATTTTTTTTTGTAAATTGTTATAGTCCTTCTCCTCGTCAGCCAAAAGTCGTAAATATAAATTATAAATAAGTGTGTACATTCAAAAGAGACTATGTTAAGATACAAGCGAGCTGCACATCCGATGTAACTCATGTCGAATCCTCATGTGAGAGTACAAAGAAAATAAATGAAGAAGTGCGCCTGTTGTCATTATTTTATTCACGCTCGGCAAGTGAACGCTACACTGACACAGCTCCGTCAGCTTTCGTTTAATGAATATTCATGCCCTTGTTCTGGAACTTCACGTTTCGTCGAAACGGACGCCGTGTGTGGAAATATTTCCCCGTCTCGAAATTAAGTCAAAGCATGACATTGCAGCAATAAATAAATTACATATTAATTCATCACATTCGTTCTCCATTCTTACTCCTTGTAGATTACCATTTTATTTACATATTTAGCATTTCGTAAAATTTTCTAACAAATTCGCAAATTATTAACATTCAGTTTCAAACATTTTTGTTATGGTTTATTTTACAATTTGTAAAAGAGCAAAGCGACATATATTTTTTACAAAAGTTAGTTAGTTAGTTATCTTTTTTATGTAACCATCTATCTATCTATCTTAAACATATCAAGATATACTAGTTTATCCCAGGACAATCTGTCAATCTAACATAACCCGAATTAGTATATCCTGACATGCTTATTACCTTATAATTGTAACCATTAATTTCCTTGAAAAAAAAATACTTTAATTTTTATTCAGTTAACATTATGTAAAATTCTAGTCAGTAAACTAAACATTATTCTGTTATTTTTAGTATTTTTCCACATTATAAGCCCCATTGAATTATGGATATTTTTGTATTACACATACACCAGGGCAACATCGTTCAGTTAGACTCATTACGGTGAGTTTGGAAGGAACAACTTTAAGCCCAGAGGGATAATACTAAAAACAATTTCGAAAACTCATCCGAACATTTTGCATGTCCGAAACGCACTGCTATGGACAATGTTCATTCCGTGCACTTACATTTTCCTTATACATATATTGAGGAAAGAACTCTTATTCTATTTTTTATTATTAAACTGCTACTCTAAACAGCCGCGACACTAGTTCAATAATAAATAAATAAGCAACAAAAATAAACCTTGTATCTTAATAATATAGTTCGTCGTCGAAATTGTTTTAAATTCAAGTAAGCTTGTTGCTGACGCGTGTTGAGCATGTTGTTCACGCTTTCATCGTCTAACGCGATTAAAGAAGTTTCACTTCAAAAACTATGTCATTGTATACACGCTTATCTTCAAAACCACTAAGTGATTTAATAACGATTCAATAGGGTTCGTAAAGACCTCACCAGCATTATCTACTATTTCGTAAATAAACATTTGCGAAAGAAATATAAATTTTTCTTCATAACCAGTTTGTCTATTATTTGGTTGTCCTTATGCGATACAACTAAGTTACGGGGCTCCCTCGAAATAAGGGTTGTCTTTGTAAGCAGCAAATCCAAGTCATTTTTCCAAGTAAATCCAATGCTGTAATTATACGTATTTGCTGCAAACTATTAAAGTAGTGAAGTCGTGGGTCATAGGCGATTTCCAGTTGAACCAAACATTTTGGTTTTATTACAAGTTACAAGTGTTTAATTATGGATCTGGTTAATGCCACACGCATGGTGCAGGCCCAGATGCTGACTTATGAAATCCTCATAGTATTCTACATCTGTCTATCCTGATTGGTTTAAAATACATGAAAGCTTACTTATGAACTAATTAAATAACGGCTTAACTCACGTGTAGTCCGGTGTATGTACAGACTAATTTCGTGCCTTTCGACCCCGCAATAAACCCAATCCAACTCACCCTGAGGAAGGGCCCCGATGTGCTCGAAACTAGTCGGTGCATACACCGGACTACACATAAGTTAAGCCGTTATTTAATTAGTTTATTAAAAGTTTCTCACAAAAGTTTAAATAATTTTATACCTTACTTATGATTTTATAATAATATTACTGTACTTCATTTTAGGAATCCTGCAATTGCCTATAGTTCCTTCATCTGTCTATATTTCGGTATAAGACGTAAAGTCTGGATTTATGCACAGGATTACTAAGCCGTACAATTTCGGCGAAGTCGTAAGTTATAAGCTTACTTCCAAAAACTTTAATGGTTCATAGGCTCAAGTATGATTAATAGTTTAATCGCTCTCACAGACTAAAGTGGATCGATTAACGTGTTAAGTGCGACAGCTTTGTGATATCTAATAATATGAAAAGAGTTTTTTTCAAAGAAATTCGTGTTGAGCAACTTCCAAGTAACTTTAAATCTCTTTGCACCTCTAGCAAATTTAAGGCGAGTTTTTTCACATTACATTTTTTTTTAAAAATTAGGAAAACGTTGTTGCCAACTTTTTACTTTTTTTTTTCTTCCTGTCAAAATGGGTGAATGTAACGAAGATATTTTAAAATTTCTTCGTTACATTCACCTTTATCACACATTCACATTTATTACAAAAAAGGAAAACTGCAACGCAAACCGAGAAAATAATGTGACGTTTCTGGATCTAATGCATGTGTCAGTTAGTTAAGCGTTTTCAATATAAATATATACCGCCAGGCAGAAGCATCGGTTCGGATCTCTACTGCCAACAACTGATTAGATTAAAGCAGCGGTCGGAATCGATCAATAGAATGGTTGTGGTTTTTCATCACGACAACGCCAGACCACACAAATCTATAACCACTCAGCAAAAATTAAGAAAGTTTGGCTGGAAGGTATTAATGCATCCACCATATAGCCCTGATCTTGCCTGATACTTAAGAAAACTTGACAAGTATGTACTGTAATTAAATGTAAAGAAACTAAAAACTTTTTCCCCATTAATAGTAAAAAATCGTAAAGTAAATCTTAGAATTACTTTTCCATGTATAAAATTGTATTACAAACAAGGCCGCAATGCAAAATAAAAAATTTTAACCTGCAAAAACGATAAAACATTAAGTTCAAAAGAAAATATCATTCGGTCAACCACATAATGCATGCATTGCGTGACTTGGAGCTCATATTTTCTAATGTGTTATGAAATAGATCTTCAAGAAGACCGGAAAATCATTCTATTTGTATGATAAAAATAACGTAAATAATTCATTGGCCATTTTCCAAAAATTGGTATCGAAACACTCATTAAGAAGAATATTGCACGAAGAAATTTGGTCAATGTTATTCACTACTCAGATATAATTAACTTTCATTTGTAAGAAAAGCGTTAAGCGCACTCAAACATTTTCTTTAACGGTAAACTGAAACGGGATATCATAATTTCCATTCAAAAGTGACCGATGCGATGATACGGTTTCATGCGTTAACTACTCAACCGATCATCATGACATTTTGCTCAAATTTTGTTGCAAAAGTAAAGTAATCCTGAAAAGAAACCTTCCTAAGGGATAGAAAAATATGACCTACCGGTCACCATAGTAAGTCATGGAAGGACAACTACTAGTACATTATAAATGTCCTTTTAGATTTCATTCTTCATAGCATCTCTATTTAAATAAGAGTAATCAAAACACTTCCTTCCTAAATATTCCTTATAACGGTTTGTATAATATTCGTTTCCGTAAAATACTGGTGATAACATATTAAACATTTCATTAGCACTATATTTATATGAAAACGTTTTTAAATTTTTCGCACTCTTAATGACCAAACTCGTTCGTAATTTTAGAATGAGAAAATGCTACAACCTTTGCGTTTTACTACCTAAAATAACTTCTCTCCAGCGCATATTAGCCGCGAGCTATTATTTCTTTTGGGAAAAAGTGTTCACAGCTAGTAATATTTCACTTAATTAGCTTTAATTATTTGTATTTCGTTAATTTTGAATCTCTCACCAAAGAAAATTATTTTAAGAATAACTACTATTTTACACTACAATACTCACCCGGATAATTTAACAATTTAAAACAAATGTATGGAGCAATTACATTTTTTATCGTAGCAAAATTTTTAACAATATTTAAATGAATTATGCTTTATTCAACATTCATTAAAACTAATTAGGGGAAGAGAATTGATTGTACAAAAGTATTTGCGATTCTATGGTAAGTTTGGTGTAGTTGAAATAATAAAAAATAAAGAACTCTAGAAAATACTTTCCTCTGGTGTTGCGAATGTTCATGAACTGCGGTGGCTCTGAACATTTAACTTTAGGCCCGTTGCCCGTTTGCACTCTTACCATATA
>JWHW01026179.1:19605-31924 GCA_000931545.1 Papilio glaucus
AGTTAACTAAAACTGTACAAAATTGATATTACTTTTTTATAGAATTAGGAGGCATACGATCAAGTGGTTCGCCCGATGTTAAGTCACCCCATAGGGATCTGCAATTAGCTAATGAGGTGCAGATGCGTTGCCTTCCTTTAACGGACAGAGAAGGGGATGAAAAGAAAAAAAATAATTCCTTTTCCTAGTAATCCCCTCCTACGTTAAATCCTCTGCCCCTTCCCATCTTTTTCTTATTAGAAAAGGATAGGACGGAGATAAGGACCAGCATTAGCCTCCCGCACCACACCCATCAGACGAAACGCAGAAATACTTTTACTTCACACCTGTCTTCTGTGAGGTCGTGGTATTTCGCCGGTCGAGACTGTCCGTTCGTGCAAAAAATGTTGTGGTTTTGGGCTCTACCACTGTTAAAGAATTGATTGCCTTATCTTTATACCCACTTTTTAAAGTTTAGTCTTTATTTACATCGAAGGTCACAAAATTAAAACTTTGCGCAAAGGGTTATCTTACATAGCTGTCAAAGCGTATAGCAAAACAATCATAAATGAGTTATAAATATACCCAAAATAATAATCGATCAATTAAATATGTGTTGCTGTGAAACCGCAATTACCTCTACGCTGAACTGAAATTAGTAGTCAAGTATCAATCGTTATTATAAAACAAGTGAGTAAAACCCCCGGGAGTTGATGATCAGTTCCGGGGCGGAACCTTGTCAAATTTACTTCCAGATGACGTCAGCCATAACTATAAGGTATAGTAAACAAAATAATTCTATGTAGTGTTTGTATTATTATGGAATTATTATTATTATTAATAAAATATATAATTATTGTTCATTTACCCGAGTAGGGTTGGAGTCAGGCAGGCGGTAGGTCGCAAAAATTGTAGCCAAAACCGACCCCACATGGGTGGGAAAATGGCAGGAAGATTATGATGACATATAATAATTGTATTGATCATATTTAAAAATAAAACCACACATTAATATAATGTTAAAATAAAATTTTGTTAGTTAAATTGGTAAGTGTCTTTTTATCATCCGATGTTTATGCTCGTACAGCACGAAGAATTTATACTGCCTCGGCAAGTAGGTTAATATATTTGATATCACCGTGTCCGTCATAATCAATGTTTTGGTTAAGATTATTTAGTTACATTCTTAAATTTTCAATATCCGTGATCCATTGTGACATTGACTGGTTTTTCATATTTAAAAATAATATAACGAGCACAAATATAAAGTATTTCCCAACTCATTTAAAACAAAGATAACAACATCAAAATCGACCCTAAGCCCAATTCGCGGGGATTATACTTAAATTAATAAAAGTTCTACGAATATTATTGAAATTGTTATTGAAAAGTAACAAATGTTTAAAATCCTTTCGATAAATGCCGGTTTTGTTACACACAATTGCAATAATTCATATAAGTTCTATTTTTTCACAATTACCTCAAAGGCAATGTTTTAAATCTTTAATAGATTTTGTATAAAGTCCACTTTCTACCTTCTATCTTTTCTTTGGTATAAAAAAAAGATCAAAGACCATGTTTGTTTTATTTGTTAAATCGTTTTGTAGTTATTTTTGTAGCCAATTAAATTTTACTGCAACGCTGCTATTCGACGCGTATTCTACGTTTCTTTTCATGCAAAAATAGAGAAATGTATTTTTCACACACAGAATGATGTCGAGTCTCTTTCAAAAATATATTCTAAAATAACTAACGTAACTCCTATCTATGACTTTGACGAATTATTTAAAATAAAAAATAGTAAGACAAGTAGAAAGTGTCACGTTTTCTATACTAATATTATAAGGAAGAAAGTTTTGTTTGTGCGTATTCTAATCGGTAAATACTGAGGTAAGTACTAAAACGATTTTAATATAATTATTTTAACAATAGAAAAACACTTACGACTTCCTTATCAAAAATAAAATCTGCTACTTCTTTGTACATGTGAAAATAGTATGCATATTTCAATGTTCACAGACTTTTAAACTTAATTCTAACAAATGGATCGGTTTGTTATCTAGCAGAATTTGGGAATTACGTAAAATAAAATATCGCTGCTTAGAAATCATATTTAAAAGTACATCACAGTAATGTTATAATAACTAGGGCTTCGTGTATATTTTACTAGGTATGTAATTTAATTTTAACAAAACATGTAAGTTTTAAATATGAGAATTTCTTTTCATTTGTGAAATACCTTTGTAATATTTTATACAATTATTTAACAAGAGATCTGAAATCTCTACTCAGCATAAAATTATCAGATTTCATTCGTTTTCTAAATTGTGCAGAATTTTTTCACCGCCACCGCGAATAAATTATTTTTTGTGAAGGTCTAACCATAATGTTAAATTGATATTTCTGATTGTATCGGTGATTGATATAAAAATCTTTTAGAATAAATGAATTCATTTCACTAATTTACCTTTTCAGTAAGATTTAAACCGATATTATAAAAAATCAGAGTTTATTTCTGGGTGCCGGATCGTAGTAGTATAATTTATGCATACAATACAATAAAATATATATAAGTATATATACAGAAGATAAATATATTGTTGTTAGTCATAAACTGAAGTTAAGACTCGAGTAGTAAAATCACGAGGAACGGTAACGATAAAGTTGTTGTGTTCTGTACTAATCGCAATAACTTTACACAAGTTACATTCGGCTTTAAGTTTTTTTTTTTCTTGTCAAGTTTAAGACCGTTAATTTAATTCTTATTAGTAAGAAAAACACCGTGAGGAAACCGGCATGTCTTAGAACCATCATCCACCAACCCGTACTGGGCCAGCGCGATGGATTACGGCCCCTTCCTTGGAGAGGAAGCCAGTGTCTCTACAGTGGGGAAACATATTAAAATAGGCTTTTCATTATTATTATGATCATATCTTGTAAACTCCCTTACTGATTTTAAGAATAATATTTTGAACAAATGGGAGAGAATCATAATTTGCTTTTATGTCCGCTAAATCTGCTTTATCAAACTAAAACTCTTGACAACTGGAACGTGGCTTATAAACGAGTTTGTTCATATTTTATATTACAGCACGAGTCCTGGCTGGGTAAATACAGATAATGTGGTGTGAAGTATAACATTGTATTATTTTCACAATGAACAAAATATGAAAGAGCAAATGTATTGTGATACATTACCTTTACATAAATAAGAAATAATAGTTTGGCTAAAAATACAACAAACTCATTATTGGGAACTTTGACCTCGAATTAATTTGCAACTTTGACCTAGGATAACTTTCAAACTCGGGATCGAATTCTACATTTTTATTTATAATAGTGTAACAACACCTTTATAGACGCCTTTACAAAGGCTTCTTCTAATTTTTAACTCGCTCGGAGTTTATGTAACCTTGAATGTTCATTTTGACTGGACTAATTTGTTACGGTCTTTTACAACCTTACAAATTTTTCAAAGTATTTTAAAATACGGTTCTGATCAAAATTAAACCATCTCGGCTAAGCCGAAGTAAAAACTAATTAAGTATATTCTTATATTCATGGACGCGATTGACTCCAGACACGTAATCTAACAGACCGCAGGAATATGTATAAATTTTTCTACAGTTCATCGTATCTGAGCCTAAGCCTTTAATTCTAATTAACCCAGGAACTAGTCAAGAAAGATTATTTATTATTTATTGTACGACTAATACACATGTAGTTGGTGGTAAAGAAAGCTATCATCAAACAATTCAAAACAAATTAACAAAGTAAATGAAGCCGCCGAACGCTTTCTCCAGTGAAAATGAACTTTTCAAACATCTCTCGCGAAAATTGAATCTTTTAATTTGGTTTTCAATGAAAACGTAAGCTGAAGAATTGTTATATTACGCAACAACACTTTGTGTAATTTGGATTGCACATTTGAAAAAGTTATAAATATCTGACTGCGTAAGTTTTAAGCTGTGAAAGCATTCCACAATTTTTATGTAAAAAAGGAAGAAATTTGACGATGGAAGCGATATGGAATCACTAACACCGACTTACCATTTTGAAGAGCTATGAAATCTCCAACGGAACACAGCGTGGGAATGACGGTGGTACTGTGACGGAGAAGTGTACAAATATAAATGCATTTTAGACATAGTACATTGAACTTGTCAACGATTCGGTAAAAAGTCATAAAAATTATATAATATAAAAATAAGCAAATCTTCCTCCAACGTAATGTTAAAAATAACACTTTGAACTAAATAAATCACGAAGATAATAATAGACATTTAAAATGAATAAGTGCTTTTGTGCCTTTGATAGATAAGTGTAAAAGAATCGCGTGCGAAAGTTTTTCACCAGAACCATTGGTTATTTCCGACCGTAATAAATTCAAACGCATTCGCTCAGTGTTACCGACATAATAACCGACGTTTCCGAGTATTTAATAACTCTTATAGTAAATTAACACATAGTTTTTTTATATATATATAAAGATTTATGCTTATTTTTATTCATCTGGCCTTTTCCCAGATCTATATGGGGTCGGCTCTCCTAAGCTATCTTCTCCATAGACATCGTCGTTGGGTCTAAATTTACTTTAGGAAGTCTGCCGAAGCTTTTTGGTTCTTTGTAGAACTTTCCTAGTTAAGTATGTCTCAGGTCTACTCATTACGTGGATGTACTACCGGGCGCGCATATCTGTGAGGTTCTCTGGTATGTTATTTGGAAGTTGCCTCGAGTATAAATGTTAGACTCTTTATCAAGCGTAGTGACAAAAGCTAGCAACGCGTCTGTAATTCTTTTGTTTGGTTTTTGATATCATATTATTCTTTACACTTGGGAATACGACGCTTCCCTAGTAATAAGTGCTACGGCAGACAAGATTATTACAAGTTCCCGCGTTATATGTGTCACTACTGTCATAGCTCCCGACCTAGAATTCAAGAACCCGAGGATCCCTACATCCGGGACCGAATAATTTCTCAATGGTAGATAGCGTTTGCTACCTACATGTCTGTATACCTCAGTAAGTTTATTAACGAACACCTAAGATGTGGTCACAGAGACAAAATTAATCTAAGAACGTATTTAGGCAAATTCATAACATCTCAGTACAAGTTTTGAAGTGTACGTCTTGTGGCGCGATCTATTTTGTTTGGTTGGAACTTGTTTTGTTTTGATTTTGAAGTTATACAACATATATGGGGTTACATTATAGTAATACAAAATTTAAAAAAAAAAAACCGACTTCAAAAAATATACGATCAAAAACAACTAATGCACTAAAATGTAAAAAATAATTTTAAGCAATAAAATAATAAACTCTAAAAATAAATATGATTCAAGAATTGATCTTATGTTTAATTGAGTAAAATTATTTTGATTTTTGATTATATATTTTTTTAAGTCGTATTTGTTTTTGTTTAAAATTTTGTTTATTCCTCGATCTTTAGTGAATTCAAAGTTTGTTAACTGATTTTGTTTTGTTTGGATGTGGGTAGACTAACTAAACCCGCTGCTCATACGAGACAGCGTCGTTTCAATGAGACAAACGAAGGTAGGACGGAATCCACTTCCAGGGCCATTTCAAAACAGACTAGTGAAGAACGCAAAAATAGGCTTTCTAAAATGCGGGTTTACGAAAAAAAAGTTCTAAGCATAGAATATTTCAAAAAAACGTAATCAATGTCTCGGTTTGATACACGATCGTATATCTAACGAGACAAGGGATCAACGTGCCCATCGTCTTGGCTTAATACACAATCGTTTTAACACAAAACGAATAACTCAGAAACAACTGATCAGATCTTGATCAAATTTATATGCATGAAATACATGATAATAACCAACTTTCAAACAAAGAAAGATAATAAACAAACATAAAAATTTAAGTAACACATCGCAAACCCCGGCACTCTACTGCGCGGCTATTGAAATACTTGCGCGTAGTTTTTGCTTACTTTGTAATTTAAACATTTGATATCTTCTAAACTATCTGTTATAACGTTATAGTGCAAAACGCAATTATAATCTAAATTTAATACTTTAGCTTACAAATATATTTATTTCGATAAGGATTAATACTAAATACGAAAAAATAGCGTCGTAGACATCGCATTACTTTTAATTGATTGTTCTAAAGAAAAATATAGTTATTGTGAGATAACCGTATAAGATATAGATATGCCATCGTTAACTTTTATTTAGCATTTTTAAAGGTCTAAAATTTTTTCATCATCATTTCTATGTACGTCCTATAGTTTAGCCTACGTAAGCTAAGAAACTAAAACTCAACTTTGTCGTTTACGCAATATTAAGAATAACTCAAAAACTGCTGGCCGGAACTTGACTTAAAAAATGGGACCAAATGGCGAGCACTAGCTGTCGAACAAAAAAAGAATCATCGAAATCAGATCATAAATCGGCATAATCGGTTTATACATGAAAAAAATACCAATCGATTTGATAACCTCCTTTTTGAAGTTGGTTAAAAATGCAACAAATATTGTAATAAAACGGAAGAGAGGTCAGAAAATGAGTAAAAATAAAATATCTATTATGTCCTCCATCTATTGTACTTATTCCAAGGGTTCGTTAGAACCTCTAGTGATTTAATCAGTTTTTCCCACCGTCTGCTTTATTGCGTATTTTATATAGCTGAAATTTTATTTCTTAATTTCTAAATTACGTCAACATTCATTCTAACTAAATGAGGTCGACTAATTATACGCTCTAATTGGTGCATTTACCAGTATGTGATTGCGGCTTCTCGGAATGACCTAGGTAATTAGGTGCTAAGGATGCGATATGTTTTATTTAACGTTCCTGGGTTCACATTTTTTTTAATTTTTAAATATATATTTTTAAATAAATATTTGCCTTTGTAGTTTTATATTACTTGACGTAATATTTTTTTTTCAGTCTATGACTTGATGGCCCTTTTTGTAAAGTAGGGGTTAATGTTCATCGGGGTGAATAATCATACTTTACTTACTTTAATATCGTGTAACAAAATTCTTACTCCATATTAATATTATATTTAAAATTATTGAAATTAATTGTAAATACCTTTACGTGTACCAGAATATCATTCTCAAGTGACATGTCAAAGAAACGTTATTAGTAAATAAGCAATCACAATTTTCATAACATGTCACTAACAAGCTAAGAATTTTAATAAATATTGAAGTAGCTTTTATATTACAATTAACTTTTTATTAAAGGCTCTCAAAATCGAAAATAATTGAAAAACAGAGTAATTAAAATCACAAGATATATAAAGAGAAAAATTTCAAATAAATGAACATTTTCTTACAAAAAAATAAAAGTTAAAAATTTAGGTCTATAAAAATACTGGGAAACGCAATAAAAGTACACTAACGAACGGAGGATCAATCAAGGAGATCTTTAAATAATTCTTGGGGGATATCTACGTCTGTTCGCCGACGATTACTTTGATGATGAAAAATAAAAGTAATACATTAAATACAGGCCTAATTATGTTGCAAAAATGAGTGACAGTGTTGGTAGAAAACTTCCTAGATAAAATTAATACCGACGAGTCTGGTGACACATTAAAGAGCGTATGCACTAGTGTATTGATGATGTAAAAGAAGCGCGAACTATGACCGTGTCAAACGGATAACTGTTATCTCTGCTGACCTTTCTAGGTTACGGGCGTTAGTGCTTATTTATTTATGATTTTATCTTCATGATAAAATACAACGAACAAGAAAGATTAACGATTAAAAATAAACAACAATAGGATAAACGATGAGTGATCAATGAGAAAATTACGTCCGTTATCAATGCAGTTTGGACTTTGTTTCTCCGATAAGTGAGATACTATGCGACGCTGGCAGCAATGGGGTCTCCAGTTACCATTGTTAAGTACTAGACTACGACATCTGAGTGAAATTCGAAATTAGGTCTTTCCGCCCGTAATCCGTAATTTTTGTTCAATGAGAATTTTGTTCAGCCATAAATAATGTTATTTTAGACATTATTTATTGGACAAACAGAAGCTTGTTAATCAATAATAATACATTTTATTGTAGTCGATTTATATGTTATCTGGGCTGTGGCATTCATTTTGTGACTAAAATGTCACTGTTTGCCTGGAGGAGGCATCTACAGGGCTACTACACTGGGCTCGAGGCGGCAGGGCGCAGAAGGCGCCTAGCCTGAGCCACTTTAATAGTAACTTAACTCGAGGGCTCCCTCCGTAGGGGGAGCCTAGGCTTGGCCCTTACTTTATTATTATGTCCGGATTAGGAGGCCGCCGAGCTCTCAGGTCACTTCGGCGGACGCTCCATGGAGTGACTGGGCTCAAAGTCCCCTGAGACCTCAGCTTGGGCTGTCACTCATAACGCGTTGAGCATTCCGATTCGAGGTTGCCCGAGAGGGTCGAGCCTCTGCTTCATTGGTAGCTATTATCGGATTACATTACGCCAACTTCAGGTATTGTGCTATGGTGGGCAGCTCTAAGTCTTCGTGTAAATCGACGTTGGGCACAAACCACGGCGTCCCTGAATCTATTTTGGATCAGCTGACTAGCATACGTAATAACGGGACGTACTACAGCTTTATGTCACCTTGTTCCGGATACTCCGTATGCAGTTCCTCGTTAAACAACAAAAAGAGAAAAATATCCCATTTTGCAGTTTTTGTTGATTAATGAGGATAGGCGGCCTTTTTTTCTTCAGTTCCAACGCAGGGCACACCGCAAATGTATGCTTAGCAAAATCTAGAATCGTTCCATCGCAGTGGGAACAGATTGCCGTTCTTCTCGTCCGATCCTATCTATGCAAGATCGGGACCGACGCATAAAAGATGTCGATTTAAACGGTCGGCAATGATATGCAGAGGGAGATCCTGTAGTTCTGCCTTCCTCCTTTAAGAGAATTAACCGAGCCTCCTTCCAGGCTGATGGGACAACGGTGTTATGTAGACAGCTGCTGAATAACTGCCTTAACCTGTTTCCCAGTATCGGTAGACTCAGAGCCCATACACGACCTAGTACTCCACCAGGCCCTGGGGCTCTCTTTGATCTCTTGGACGCTCATCTCCATTTCCTCACTCCATGACCACAACGTAGTTTCAAGTTGTCTAAGGGGATCTGTTCGGGCCCATGGAAATAGGGCATCAGTTACGCACTTTAAAAAGGCCGGGTTTAAGGATTCCGTCGCTGGAAGGGTCCATGGTCCGAGTTTACTCATAACCATCCGGTATGGGTGCCCCTATGGATTTTCGTCAAATCCTTTTAAGAGCTCCTCCCAAGAAATTCTTCTCCTTCTTACTCTAGTGTAATGGCGTCGGCTTCGAAGGCATATAGCACTCAAACGCGAAATCTCCGCAGTTCACCAGTACACGGCTCCTGATTTAGGACGGCCAGCTCGAGGCATAGACATATTCGCCTCATAACTTCTTGGAGCCAGAACGCTTCTCCCGCTGGATCCCTCTGGAAGGTTATCTCGATTTAGAGGCGGTCTCATACGAAGGCCGCCCGGTTTCTGATTCGGGTCATTTGAGTAGCGTTTATTATTGTCAAGGATGACACCTAATGTATTTTACCTTGTGTTCCCAGGGAATTGGGCTGTCCATGAGTTTACTAGTTGGGAGACGCGGAAGGTGCGCTTCCTTATGTCAGGAAAAGAAAAGGGCCGCGCTATTTGTTGGATTTATTTCGATCCACCGTTTCCGGAACCACTCACCGAGAGTGTTGGCTATGGTCTGCTGTGGAGGCGTCGACAAACAACATCAGGCTGAAGGCCTGACGTGAAAACGCAGGTGTCACCGGCAAAGACGGCTAAGTTCTACACCGCGTACGCACGGTATCATTATAGCATTGGTGTAGAGGGTAAAAAGGACTGGTCTCGAATGGGGTGTGCTTAAGAGCACACTTCCCCGACGCTGTAGCGGTACGTTCGAATACGGAAGTCTGGTATTATGCATGTTTCGAGACGATCGCGCACTCCGTACGTATACAGCTTGTATAACCCGTTGTGCCAGACTTTATCGAACGCCTTCGCCACGTCAAGGAAAAGAGCTCCGCGTTGTGGTAAGGATGTGTTTCGTGATGCGGTGCACTTGATGGGTACACGAATGTTTGGCACGAAAGCCGAATTGTTCGGGGATAGCTAGTCCTTTGGTGTTCATAAAGGTACGTAGGCGGGCTAGTTTCAGCTAGCGGGCTAGTTTCAAGTTTCCTCCGATCGACCTCGCTGTCCACCATTCGGATGTGAGCAGGGTCGACCGGTGTTATGGGAGCACTGGGCTTCGAGGCTGTCTGCCAGACATTTCTTTCAGACAGGCTTTCTCTTCATCCAGCTTTGGCTTTGGGCATGAGAGTGGCGGCATCGTGGAATGCGTGTCGCTTTTAAGTGATTTAAGAAACTTTTCAGAGTTGAATCCCACCTTTCGTTCCTGAGGACGGCTATGCCTGCTTTCGACTCACGCTTAGCACCGAGTTTGTGCCAATCCACGACAGTCTTCATTTGAGATGAGCCTGGCCGGCAGAAGGCCCTAGCCGTAGTAGTACTGATCGGTGATCCGAGTGAAGCTCGTGAATCACTTCAACGTCACGTAGGGTGATGTTAACATTTTTAACGATTGCAATGTCAAGCACATCCGGTGTTTGATCCACTATGTGGAGGTAGTGCCCCCCTCCCTCCCTCTTGATATTTTAGCGGACATGGATGCAAGGGTGTATGACCGGATTTGTATCCTACGTCTTGTAGGCAGGGGTGAACCAGGCGAGACGCTCGAGGCGGTTAAGCGGCAGGAGCGACAAAACGCGATGGCAACATGGCGCAACAGGCTTGCTCAAGAGCGATAGCGCACAAGAGGCGTTGTCGAAGCAGTCCTGCCGGTCTTCGATGCCTGGATGCAGCGACGGAGTGGAAGCCTCCCCTACCGTCTAACACAGATAATAACCGGGCACGGTTGTTTCAGAGACTACTTAAATAGAATCGGACGAGAAGAAACGGCAATCTGTTCCCATTGCGATGGAACGACTCTAGATTCTGCTTCTGCATTCACATACACTTGCGGTGTGCCCTGCGTGGGAACCGGAGCGGCATAATCTGAGTATACAAATCGGAGGAGACCTATCATTGCCAGCAGTAGTTTCGGCGATGTTGAGCGGGGTCACAGAGTGGAGGGCCGTTGCCTCCTTTTGCGAAACCGTCATGGTTAAGAAGGAGGCTGCTGAGCGAGCCCGAGAAAGAATAGACCCCGCTCGGAGACGACGTCGTCATGGCGCAGCCGCGCCTCGTTCCGGTCCACCTGAAAATGGTGCTCCCCTACCTTAATTAGGGTCTTTAGGGTTGCGGGCACTCAGGGTGGGGGCCCTTAGCGTCTACCAAGCAGCCCCGAGTAGGAGGTTTGTGCTACCTTAACGTTACTGCAAGGGACGAGCGAGCCACTCCGCGAGCAAAACGATTGAGGGGTTGTGTTCCGAATAGAGATCCCGTTACTCCTTGTTAGCGCTGTTGGCGACAACCGTGGGGTTTTAGTCTGTGCGAGTCCGACATAATTCGTCTCCCCGCCCCCATAGAGTCGAATATGCGTAGGAATTTCCCCACGTAGAAAAAAAATGTGGAGGTAGTGCGTAGGCTCTATGGGTACAACGATGTCGAAGTCCGACAGTCAAGCGTTCGACCTCGATTGTCGACCTTGGTTGATTTCCATCGGATGTGTTACTATAAAAAATCGCCTGCAAGAATAGTAGCTTCTCCTAATCATAGAAGGGTTCGAAGTCTGAGCGCAAGATAGTTGCACTTGGTCTACAGGGAAGGTAAACCGAAGCTATTGTTATGGGGCCGTGGCTTGTCATGGCCAGCTATCAAATCGAAGCCTCTAAATGCGCGGGCATGTCAATCGGTACACAGTGCAGTGGTTTTTTATAGTAAACAATAGTACCGCCGCCTGGGGCGCCAGCTCTATCTTTCCTAACGATTTTATAGTTGTTGTCTGTTTAGGAAATATTTCCTGCACGAGTAGTACGTCGACTTGATGATCGTGGAGGAAGTTATATATTTCGTCACGTTGTTCCTTGATGCCGTTCACGTTATAATACGCTGCGTTCATCAAGGCCTGTGACATCTAAACTTCTTAAGAGCTCATTCTTTCTTCTTGAGAGGTTCCTTCTATCGGTACACCTTCTATCTTAAAAGTCCGCGTCTGCTTATGTAGGTATTTTTGCCATATGAGGACAGTCGTTATCAATATGCTTTTTATCCAATCTGTATACGCAGACAAAACAAATGTATAGTGTTTTGATAATGTTGTTGCTAATCAAAAAAACAATTATCATTTGCCCAACGGCGGCGGTGGATGCGCC